>JAQFYU010002415.1:0-11989 GCA_034694905.1 Ceratophysella granulata
TTCCAGTACGTCTTCGGTCACATCTGTTCCATGGTATACCATCCAAGTTTCAGTTCGATCTGCGAATATCAAATTTTTACTGTCATTTTATTTTATATATTTATATATTTAATTATCATTTTATCAGGGTTTAATATATCGACCTTTTTTCAGTTGCTAGTTACCTGGACTGAGAACAAACGAAGCATGACCCGTCGTGTAGACACCTTCCTCATCATTTCGAAACAAAAAAGGTTCGTTCGGTCCGAACCACCAGTTGTTAATATTCATTGGGTCCTTGTCAAAAGGGATGCTCATGTACCCCATCGCATAGTCCGGTCCCCAGGTTGACCCACCAGAAAATCCCATGAAAGACTGACTATTGTTGTAGAAAAAGTATGGACCTTCCACAGTTACGCCTTCCCATGGAAGCGTTGGTCTTCGAAGAAGCAGTCTGGATGATCCGACAGTGACTGGGTCAAGGAGCTCGGCAATCAATAGACTCGTTCCGGCTTGAATTCCAGCCCAAACGAAGTACTGTTTCCCGTTTCCATGTTTCATTATGGTACCATCAATTGCAAAGTCTTCTAAATCCGGCATTAGGCTGAAAATTAGTTTAACGAATGAATTCAGAAGGTTGAGTTTCAAAACGACATTTTACATTTTGAATTTGGCGCCATGTTGTGATTGTGAATTAATGCTAGAGCATGGCCTAAAGTGTTATTCGCTTTAGTGGCCAAGGTCATTTGTCTTCGCCTTGTTAAATAATACTCAATTTCTACTGAAAAATATGAATTATAAGCTAAATGTGAATTACATTTCATTAATCAAAAACATAATATTATGAGACCTTTGAAACATTCAATTTCAAAGATTTTTTGTGGGTGATGGATAAGGATGAGTCACAAATTATACAATATTTAGGCTTCCAGGTAAGGAATTCAGCTTTCAAGTGAACCATTTTTGGGCAAGTGATGACTGACCTTAACCATCAAGCAAGGGTCAAACATTTCCCATGCTCTGGCATATGAACGTCCTTCGGGCCCGTAAACTAAAAATATAAATAGGTCAAGCTTATTCTACTCACCGGACAGCAACTTTGTCCCATGACCCGAGTGGATCTAACGGATCATCCGCCTTGATAACGTATGATCTTTTCAAACTCACATCCCCAGTATCCATACAGAAGTAAGCGTAAATATTTCCGTCAACCAGTTGAATCTCAGGAGCCCACAAACCGAAATATCCAGATTCAATCGTATACACAACACTGGATTCGGCATCCCGGAAGTTGGAAAGCGTTTTACTTTTCAAAACAGTGATTTCAGAATCGTTATTTGTGGAAAGAGACATGTAATAAAACCCGCCATGATAGATAACGGCAGGATCTGCCGACTTTGTTTCCAAAATTGGATTACTGAAGGTTGCTTGGCTTCTTGTTAAATTCAAATTAGAAATTAACAAACAGCAAACTGTGCAGAAAACTGTATATGACAGCATTGTAGCAAAACTCAAGACGGAAAAGCAGCGCGTCAAAAATCTACTGCCACAATTATGACGCATATTTATATGAATTACAGTAGCTCTATCAAAAGTAGGAGCATGGGGATTAGGTGCATGTCATTTGAAGTTTGTTGTTTACATAAATTCTGTTATAAAATCAAATTTTGAGTTGACTTTACTGGACTTCTACCTGTTATAATATAAGACCACTTTTGAAGAGTTGGAAACTCCAATACATATGTAAACCTGAGCTCGACCATCACTGTTAAATCAACTGGATTAACAATTGGCAAGTTGAATTGTGATTTATTAGCCTCTAATCACTACTCTACAAAGTATGTAAATCTATACCATGGTAAATGGGTTAACCTTGTTTTAATGGAACGTTAAATACTATTCGTACAATACATTGTAATAGAAATAGAAAGCCTCAGCTTTGTTTTAATCAATTAACAAAGTCTTTCCGTTCCGTCTCTCAGCTTGTGCTAAAGTAACTACAAATTAGACGTTTTTAGCGTATGAGCAATAAAGCACATACGAATACATTACAACATAGAGCAACCATAATTAGGCGTATCGATATAGTTAAATTAAAATTCTATTTGTCGAATGCGAAGACGAATATGTATTTACAATATGCAGCACAACGCAGTACAGTGCTGCTGAAACAGGGGCAGCGTCCATTCAACTCTATATACTTGACCTAATCTCGGTTCGACAGAATTGACCCCACCAAACCTCCTTCCAAATACTTAATTAAAATGGATTCATCTTTTAAGTAGGGATTAGCAGTTTAGGGCGACAACAATGGATAGCACATAATAAAATAAAATTGGTTGCGTTCTATGATAGACTTTGATTCCAAGACACAAGGTAGCTTATACATACTTAGGCTAAACTCTAGACAGCAAAGGACTACAAGGATTAATTTAGTCATGCGTTATAATAATATAAAATATTATACTTCACGCTTACTGATTAAATAAATGAGCGTAGGCGAACTTTTAATTGGATATCTGGTACAGGTGAGACTTCTAAACAATCCACAGCTCGTTGTACATCGAGCTTTACAAATACAAATAACTAATTTGTGATTGGCATTATTTAAACTAATACTAATGGTCAAGAATATCCACGGGAGGTGGAATTGCAGGTTGCACTGGATGTCTCTCGTTCCGCTCATAGTTTACCAGTCGACGTCCAACCAGATATCTGTTATAAGCACATTATTAGTGAAGTCGTTCATACAAAGTTTGCTATGTAGAACTAGGGATGTATTTGATCTTACTTATCATTTTTAATATGTTCGTATAGTTTTCTAAACTGCCGAATTTGAAATAGGATGACTCCATATATAAGCGCCAAAACTAAAATGAACGGGAAGATCCGTCTCTCCACCAAATTCTGCGTGTCGAGGTTAGTCACTGCAAAGTGTAAATTAAAAGTTTATTCTGGAACTGTTAAAAAACTTTTTTTTTGCGAATTGCCAACTCAAGATTTCACATCACTTTCAAATGAAATATGTAGCATAATATTATATGTATAACTTACTAAATAGAGGGACGATACTCTGACTTATCACATAGGGAATAGCAAGCGCCAAGCCCAGCCAAACAATACACGGTGCAGCTAATTCTCGAATGATGAAGTTCAAATTAATATTTCGAATTCCATTGTTGTAAATCTAGAAAAAAAAACATCAATTAATTCCATGAAATTCAGAACTCTTCGGAAATTTCACCAGAAACATAAATCTACGTTACATCAGAATATAGACTCTTGAATTTCAATATTTATTTCACCCCATCAATTACCCTTTCCAAAGTACGTCGAAGCCAAAAGTTCTGAGGGCTCATCATGGTTGTGGCACAGGCAATCTTGATATAGAGTGTTCCCATGACCCAGTTCTCTCCCGCCAGATGAATAGGAGATTGATTGAGTGGAATCCTTATTGGAGAAATAATTACGAGTTCGAAGAGTAAACCACTCAAGTAGGGAATGAGTCCAATGAGAACACCCATGGCCACTGTTGCCTTGAATATCTGTAATAGTAGTCCAACATTTCGCTATCATTACTATAAACTCAGTCAACTAGAAGTTTGGGAACGAGGTCAGAGTTCGTCTCAACTCAATCCAGTACTTACAGTGATACTCCATTTCTTTACAGTTCCCCAAACGGCAGACCAGCCTCTGGGAATCCATGTACTGAGCAGGACGAGGAGCCGAATTGTTAGCCAGGTGACGTAGAGTCCACTTGCTGTTGTGTACAATTCATGAATTGGTTCACCTTTCGTTTGGAGCCAGTAGCTCATAACCAAACGTCCAATACCAACTGAAAATTCGGAAAATAGACAAGAAATTCCGTTGACGGTTTGATTTCACAAGTTTAGCTTCCAGTACAATGGCCGAATCACCTTGCGCTAGCGACATTTGTAACTTACCAGGAATTGTGAGCACACCGAAGCTGACTATGCTGAGCGTAGCAAACATCGCGATGAGTAAAATTAAGATCTGTAAGGAAATAAAATGATTGCAATATTAGCTATCGAAACAACTTCAAAATGAGCATAAACTATAATTAATGATATTGTGCTTTTAATATTCGCGGTATAATTCTATTCAAGTGTTTCAAATCAAAATCAGATAATATCAGATAATCACATGAAACATGAAGTTACATTGACACCATGTAACTTCTTCCAAAATGTCAACGACTTGATTTTGAAGAACCCAGAGACAAACCACAAATCAAAATATTATTACACTAACCTTGAAGTAGAACCATTTGGGACGAATATAAGGAAGAAATCCGGTAGGTCCGTCACGTAGGACCAGAGCATGATGTGCAGCACCGAGTCCACCTCCAATTACGAAACCAAGTGCACCACCAGCACCAGGATCCACTCCAGCTCGAGGTTGTGCAGCTGGTTGCGGTGCTAGACCTCCAGCTAGTGGACCCATAGCAGCATGAAGTTGAATCTGGTCCGGATCTGGCTCAAGTAAATTCTCATCAAAACCTTCGTCTTCCACATTGGGATTGTCATTATTCGGACCATTATTAGCCTGCACTCCATCAGCAGCCTCTCCACCAACTGGACCGCCATTCTCCAGCACAGGAACAGCATCTCCATTGGTCTGCAAAATAAAAAATAAAAAAAAAAAAAAAAAATTGTTAAGCTATTTATTGAACGTAAACTAATCTCAGCATTTATATAAATATGAATCATGGAAATACATGTAATATCGCCCAAACTTGACCAGAGCTTTGAGTCACTCTTTTTGCACCTTAACCTTTAACCTTGACGACATGTGCTTCTTCGGGTCATAAACCATTCCCACTATAAAATACTCTATTTCACTTCTCGCTGCTTAATTGGAATTTTCACTTCTATCCATATTCTATTTCCACACTCGAACAAATATTAGTCCAAATAAAATATTTTCTGAAAGCCTTCAATTTTTGAGCTTTTGCTTTTTTTCAGGAGTGCTAAATCGGTTTTAGACTTTGACACACACGAACGTTCCCAGCAACAGGGAGTATTTAGGAAAACCAAACAAAATAATAGAAAATGTACCTTTTTGTCAAATGTATATTATTAAATTAGTACCGTTTTTATAGCATCATTCGTGAATGTCAACTGTCAACTTACATAATCGGTAATAAGTATAGAAATCTAAAGAACTTTGGGAAAACCTTCAATAGGTTATGTTTTCAATTTCATTAAGATATCGTAATTTTTAAACCGTCAGTTCTTCAGGTTTGCCCCACATAACTTTTCGAAAGAGGACACTTCTGGTTTTGTACTTTGTACACCATAAACCATAAGCCTTTCCGACTTTTACACCATGCTCAGGCCTCAGGCTAAGCCTAGAAAAAGCATTACAATAATTGTATATACAGATGTGACAAAAGAAAGAAATTCGGTCGGAAGAACCGCAGACCAGATAAGGCCTTAATTAAGGCACACGTCAACCATTCATCTCAAAACGTCTAATCTAATTAAGCCCACCATGCCATTGCTTTCTGTAAAAAAAGCACACAAAGGAAAATGACACGTGAATAAATTCCCCTTGGAAGCAACTAGTCACCAGCAGCATCCAACCATATCATTTGCACAAAGAAACAGTGACAGGAGAAAGTGCCAGAAGACAGGCTTAAAGAAGTAGAGAAAGTCGTGATGGAAAAAGTAGAGCCCACGTGGGACCCTGGTCCCAAATGCTTAGTATTTTGTCATCGGAGCATGTCAAGGGAAGAGTGCGGAATAGCAGTGGTGCATAGTGCAGCAGAGGAGCGTAGTAAAACGGAATGACAGAACGGAGCAGAACATTCAGGGTCTGGCCCAACAGGACAATACCCGGGCTCTTCACGTGGAGAAAGACAAACTGAAAAGGCATAGACCAAGAAAGTGAAAGAGCCTGCTTAGGTAAACCAAGGATGTAAACCGAGAAAAAATCAATAGTTCACTTCAACATGGCGTGTTGGGCCGGGTGGATCAAAGGCTGGAGTCTCAAAATACGGAATAATTACGATCGAATTGTTTCCTATTTATTCCAAGAATGTGATTCCACGGGCCTTGCCCTCTTCCGAATTTGTTTTGGTGAGTTATTATAAGGCTATAACTTTTAACCCAATTTATTTTATATCCAAAATCACGTTATTAAATTTTAAATGTGACTTTTTCTCTAAGGTTTCCTTATGTTTTTGGACGTTCCTCAAGAACGAGGTCTGGAAGATGCAGATATTCGATTCGGTGATCCGAACTTCTGCTTCTTTCCTCTGCTTCCCTTCATTGAACCGCTTCCTGTACACTACGCCTGTATTCTCTATTCCTTCATGTGGATTGGTAATTGCAAATAAAAAATATAAATTCGGTGCTTAAAAGTAGAACATCATTATGTATATTAAATATTTTATCTAGGAACACTGGGAATACTCTTTGGAATCCAATTCCGTAGTTCCTGTCTTCTCTATTTAATTTCCTACTCCTATTTCTTCCTACTTGACAAGTCCAGGTGGAACAATCACTCCTATCTTTTTGGATTGACGGTTCTTCTATTATCTGGATCAAATGCTGCACAAAACTTGTAAGTCGGTACAATTACTGTAGTTAAAATCAGTTTTCTAGGGTTAAAGTTAACTCCCTCGAAAAATTAATTCCCGCGCAAAGGTTCTTCTTGTTTCGCGTCAACCGTTCATATATAAATATTTCTTAATTTTTCAGATCTGTTGACAACTATTTGAAGAAAACAAAGAACGTACAACGTCAAAAATGTCCTAAATGGAACTACTTTATACTCAAATTCCAATTCTTCCTTCTCTACTTCCTGGCAGCAGTTAAGAAAGTTGACATGGACTGGTTATCCGGTTATTCCATGAAAAATCTATCAAAACACAAAGTTCTATCTCCGTTCAGGTGAAGGGCGGCCTACTACATTTAACGCTACACCCTACACAACAAAATTGTCAACAAAATTGACATTTAATTTTTACGGTTCTAAAATTCTAGCTCAATTGTTAGTGGAGACTTCGTGGACTACTACATGATTCATCTTGGCGGATTTATATTCGACCTTACTGCCGGATTTATGTTAAATATTCAGTGTTTGAAGAAACTAGGCTTTCTCCTATCCTTCGCTTTTCATGGCCTCAATTCTCAGCTCTTTGATATAGGTAATTTGTCATTTAATATCCTGCAGTTTGTTTATTCGGATATCATGCTCACCCCTTATTCAAATTCTAATTTTCTTTCCTAATCCCCGCTTCCGGATTAGGTATGTTTCCCTATGTTTGTCTGGCTTCACTAATCCTATTCTGCGAACCCCAGGAGTTTCCTTGTAGACTCTTCTCTGAAGTCGAGACGACGAAATCCGACTTGCTTGTGGAAAATACCAGGTAAAATGGGGTTAATTAAAATTGATCTGTAATGCCAACGCTCTATCTTATTTCCCGTGCTACATGAAATTACATTCTGCAAATCCGTTGTCAGATCCCGGGAAAAGCAGCAAAAGAAACGCAACAAAAGTAGCTCAGCTTCAACTAAACTTCGTGAAGCTTATCCAATACAAGCAACTGTTCAGAACAACAACAGTGACGGCAGAAACTGGAAAACAGTGGCACTTCTAACGTACATGTTGGTCCAGGTTGCCCTTCCGTTTACACATTCAGTTACTAAGGTAAATCCGAATTTAAACAGCCTGGTATCAAATATCCGACGGGTTCATTTCAATTTCAATTAAGCTTTATGGCTTCTAACATGTCACAGGGGTACAATAACTGGACAAATGGGCTTTACGGATACTCGTGGGACATGATGGTTTATTCCTGGGATACTCTGCACACTAAAATAACTGTCAAGGACTATGCAAGCGGAAATGAGCGATATCTGGATCCTGATGTACGTAAAAAAAATCCAAGAATTTATAATCTGGTCAAACTGTCAACTCTAAATTACTACATTTAATTTAATACCAGTTAAAATCTGGATTCGGCGTTTGATAGAGTTGGTTGATGATATTCTGCTTTCATTCAGGTGTGGACAACGAATGATCGCTGGAGCAGTCACGCGGACATGGCCAAACAATACAGTCAATGCATTGCCAGAAACTTAGCCATCTTCAACATTACTACGATTGAGATTTACTTTGACGTTTGGAAGTCACTTAATGGGCGTTTTCAACAAAGAATTTTTGATCCTCGGGAGGATATACTGAAGGCTTCGTGGTCACCTTGGAAATCTACACCCTGGGTAAGAGCAATTTCTAGAAATAAAACGAATCGTTCGGGGTAAAGTTTTATTTTGAAAAACTCAAGTTCTACATTTTAAAATGCAGGTTCTTCCACTACTTCACGAATTCTCACACTGGCGAAGAGATGTGTTTGAAGGGATTTCTAAAGAAGTGACAAACTGGACAAAATCCTCTAACGTCCTATTTGTTGCAGACTATCCAGGTCTCACTTTGGAAAACTACTTGCCAGCTGAACTAACAAATGTTTCCCTGGTGCTCATGAAGGGAACTGTGATTGTGGAGCAGAACAAAACTAGGAATCTGACCCTGGGCATGGAATTACAAGAGTTTGATCCTACGTCTGCCAACATACAGAGAGTAACTATTGAAACGGACCGATTCCATAAAATTCATACAATTTCTTCCTTCCCGTCTTGCTACATGTATACTTATAGTAATGGTACGGCTGATCGGGTAACGGAAGATCCTGAGGTCGAGGAAACCAATCCTGAACCGCACTGTATCTACGTTATAAATCTACTCAAAACATTTCTGCAAGAGAAATGGAATATTTTTTCAAGAAGCTTTTATCTGATAATGAATGCATATTTGCATTTCTTCTTCGATGTTCCAATGGTTGTTCGAAAGAATGTGGATTGAAATTCTGAAACCATTTTTTATGTAACTTTGAACCCTTTAAATGCTCAACCGAGTGACTTCCTGTGACTTAAAACGCACAGAGCACCGAGCGTCTTTCGGGTGAATTAAAATTGACTGTACTTTCATCTTTGAAGTTCAATCGTCTCAACAAATCAAAGATATTGCATGCCTCCGCTCAACTTTAACTCTCAAAATACATAATATGATACAAAAATTCTCATTTGTTCAACACTGCTCAGTACAACATGTACATGAAACGTAGCGAAGAATAAATAAGTTTTTTGCGCAATTAAAATTAACACGTTTAAACTTACATGATCACCAAGTTGTACATCTCCAAGAAGGTACGAGCGGAAGCCGAGTAACCAGGAAGCAGCAATGCACCAGCCTCGAATTAATGTTTTTATCCATTCTCGCGTATGTCCTTGTTCTAGCAAGGCAGGCATCATTACTTGCAGAAGAACTAGTTCCAGTGATAATTCGTGAGTTGACTCGCTGCAATCATGGAAGGAATATAGCATTAGATATTTTACGAACTATAGGAAACTTCACTTCTTTCTTTAAACTCACGTGGTGAACACAAAAGTATAGGGCAGGAAGCTTGGCCAATAGTTTTTCATAACACGAATGGGCACCCAGATCATGAGAATTGTTGTTGTACCAAATATAACAATGGAAAACAGGAATCGGCGTATGTGTTTCAGTATGGGAAGGTGAATCATCTGCAACACAATTGAATATATATTTAAAATATTTAAGTCCTGAAAACAAAATGGAGAATTAACTAAGTACATTTGACATTATTTTAGGTTTGGAATATCATACCTCTTGAATAGGATTGAAGTCAGGATCATTCAGGTTACGCAGGAACCACAGAACACCTGGACGAAGTATTTCTCGGAGGATAATGATAAAGGAAGCAAAGTAGAAGACGTAAACCATTCCAAAAAGCCAATGCATAAACATGCTTGTACCCGGTGCCTTCAGGAAGCTTGTCTCACGATCCTGCAATAAAATTGAAGCATTTAATATTGTAATGTAAACTAGAATTTATGGACAACTGGATAAGCTTGGTTCTTTCTGAAACCACATACCTTCAAAGTAGCGTCAAACAGTGGTAAGGAACATATATCGAGCCACCATCCACAAACTAAGGGGAAAATACCGATCTCAACCACGGAAAGAAGACAAACTTTGATGACGACGTACGAAATTCCCAATATTTTTCTAGTTCTGGAACACAACAAGGAAAAAATTCAAACTGATACCTCGAAGACGGTGATCGGTGATCCTAAGTTCGGCTGAACATTGGAGCAGATCTTTTTCTTGTTAATATATACCTTCTAAACCGGAAAATCGATGCAAAGGCATGAAGACACACGAGTGAAATTCCAATAATGAAGTAGCCAACGAGTGTAGTTAAAATTCCTTCAAAGTGTGCCATCTTCGTCATTTCCTGCCACTGGAGTACAGCCAACGTAAAGTAGCCGATGTGATAAGGTGAAAATTCTGGAATACGGAACAGAATAGATTTGATTTAAACAACTCGTCAGGGAACAAACTTTAGACTATGGCTAATTAGAAAGAGTATCGAATGGATCCGCATTTACCAAAGATAAGAATACAGAGTGTATTGAGGGAAACCACCCAAAACACATGTTCAAGAAACATCAGGGAACCGTCAAGTCCAAGAAGTCTTTCCCAGGTAAGTTCTTCTCCTGCTCGATCCCAGTCCAGTGGCCAGTTCAGCTCATCGTTATTCCGTTCAGCTCGTCGTTGATTCTAATGATTAATATTAGAAGTTAGAATGATGTGAATGACACCGTTGACAAACGAATTCGCAATTGGCACACTATTCCACTACTCACGTTGTTATTACGAGCACCATCTTCATCGCCCTCAGGAATTTCTCCTTCAAGTAAACCTTCCTCATTCTCCTCCCCAACATCAGGTACATCAATAATTTCCTATTATAATTCAAATACGAATGAGTAAGTAATTGTATTTTGGATTGTTAAAGTATAAGTTATAGAATTACGTACTTCCGGAGGATCCAACCATTCCGGACCTCCGCCGTGCATGATGTGTTCCCTCAGCCAAACCAAGCTCAGGAAGACACAGAATGCACACATGACTACTACGAATCCGTGAAAAATGTCGATAATTACATTTTCCCTGTGATACAAAAAGAAATCCACGATTAAATAGATGTAAATGTAAATATTAGTGATTTGTGATTTTGCACTGTAGCATAGCTTATTGCTTACGTTGACAAGAGATCGAATGGCAAGGCCAGGATTGAAGAAACGGATCCTGTGAATAGACTCCGATGTATACGACATGCTGACAGTGGAACAACTCCTAGCCAAGCAAACGCTACCAACGTATAATGAAACCAAAACCGAAAGGCCGTTCCGACACTTGACAACAGTCCAGCCAGCACGTCCTTTATTGGCAAGCGTTTTGGCATGTCCGGGGCATAAACTGAAAGTAGTCAAGGTGCAAAATATTGGAACATGGAACACGTTCATGAAACATTTGGGTGGTGATATTTAAGGTAAAATATATGGTTAGTCCAAGATTTGGCATGGAGATGGTAAAAATGTGTCCCACTTTGGGATTGTGTTTTTTCGAAACAAAATCCAAAGGCGATCAAAAGTTCTCATTGTTGCGATATCCTATGTGTTACAGTTTTTGCGGAAAACATTTCACAAAAAAGTTAATCTTGTGTGTTACAATTTTTACGTAAATATTTACACGAATATGTCAACGCACAAAGCATTACAATTACACACCGATATCTTGTTGGAATTGTACAATTATGTTAACTTGGCCACTTACTTGGAGTAAATGAGAATCTGTGATTACATAGCTCACAGTATTCTTTCCGACTATACCGAAGCCATTGTGTGAGACAGTCTTGATGAATATATTTGATACTTCCGGTGCACACGCAAGGGTAGAAGAGCGGTCGATCCGGACTCGCTTCTGATCGACATACTCTGCAAATGTCTGTAAATACCAAACGGTCAAAAAATTAGACAATGTTAACGATCAGCATCAGTGAACTTCATCCAAATTTTGTTACCTTGAGTTCCGTCGTCCACCATCATTTTGACGA
>JAQFYU010002416.1:0-11987 GCA_034694905.1 Ceratophysella granulata
GGATATTGAGATTGAGTCAGAATGTAGGAGTACCGAGAGCCCCATCACCTTGGACACAATGTCACTCACTATACTACACTGCATCAGGACGGGTTCTTGACAAAAGATTGGAACTGGCCGAAGATTACCTCCAGGTTCTCCCATTCACTTGTCCGGTTGTCCGGATCAAATCAGCGCTCTGATTCAGGAGAGCCATGATCATGAAGGAAGAATGGCTGGAGGCTTTATGCTGCGTATTGAGCGGTTGACTGGCTGAAACCAAGGCTCTGAGTAGACCAATTGGTTCATAAAAGGCTCAAAAATTCTGTGGAGGAAAATAGATCCTATTGGATGAGCTGGCTGACCTGCTCGAACTTGAGGTTATAGTGTTCAGCGGAAGCGGAGATGCAGGCAGTTTTGGGTATTATGAAATCTTATATAACCACCGATAAGACCACACTCTTCACTTTCTCCACTTTCACTTTCACTTATATCCGGTTAGGTTTTCGCTCGCGTTACTGGCACCATTTCGCACTCCATTCCATTTCCTTCCGCTCCAGCACCAGAACTGTCAGTCTCGGGTCAGAATCGACTAGGGTTACCATTCCATCCAACCTTTCTACAATACTAAGACTACTTTTGACTGATGTGGACCGAAAAACAATAAGAAAAGTTTCGTTTCGACTTAGAATCCGGCGTAAGCCTTGTGTCACCACTAAATGGGATTTTGGAGAATGACAGAAAAGTAAATGGGTTGAGCGACGGGTTCTCGGCCTGCCACCCGTCACACAAATCCTGATCTAGACTCAAATTTCCAATTTCCTGTCCCAATCCTCAACACCCAGTCCCATGTGGAACATGAAGGATCTGACACGGAGACCAAACTGGTCTCATTCTCTCTGACACGAACACAAATCCCTGGATTCCAATCCCAACCCAACAAACTTTCTCTCAAGTCAAATCAAACTCAGCAAGTCAATTGAGGAAAATCTCGTTGGATGGGAGTCGACTGAGCTCCGCTGGTGTCCCAATATTGTCACACGCTTTCCCATATTGGTTTGGATTCCGGGTATATGGGAATGGGAAATGGAATGGCGTGTTCTGGAGTCGGGAAACTACAGATTAGCATAAAATATTCAATTTCCATTTCCCACTCATCCAGCCCTCAACTCGAGACGAGACAGGACAGTTGACGTTGACAGGGAGTTCTTGTTCGCTTATTCCCCTTTGGCTCCTGACGACAGCTCTCACTCTCAATCACACACTTTAGGTTATTAATGCATGTGATCATCAGTAGACAGAGGCTTCACACTTAAGGTTGACTTGACTTGGGCGGGCGTCGTTGTACTTCATATGTATCTTTCTGCTGATCAGAGTCACCGCTCTGGACATCTTGACACTTGGGCTCAATGTCACGAGTCATGAAAGAGCTAGACACGGAGAATACAACAAACAAACTCATCCAACACAGTACATGCTCGATCC
This sequence comes from Ceratophysella granulata, assembly GCA_034694905.1. Lineage (NCBI taxonomy): Eukaryota > Metazoa > Arthropoda > Collembola > Poduromorpha > Hypogastruridae > Ceratophysella > Ceratophysella granulata. The sequence goes on from JAQFYU010002416.1 coordinate 1,465, forward strand.
TAACCCTGAAACGAAGTCCTGGCCATGACATATGGAAGCACGAGCAGCCCACAACAGAAGCCTGAGCTCCATCAACGCTCCACTACTGCCATTGGTGGTGAAAGGCCAACGTGGCATGTACCAAACCTTCGTCACCATCCTGATGGACGCATTCATTCCGAATACAGTCGGAATAGCTGGCATTGGAGCGTGAACACGTAAATTGGATCTTGTGACTTATGTTTGTAACTTCTGATCCTTTCTGTTTAGCTTATGGAAGCAATTTACATGCTTCCCACAATATTTTGATGTTTATTCTAGGAAGTGGCTGTAAATATTGTATACCACTATCACATCGCCTGCTTTGAAACGTGTCCAGGTCCATGGATTTAACCACGAACCTCTCCTCACCACTTGTTGAACTGTATCATATGTTTATTGTCAATTGTATGGGAAGGCCAAGCAGCTTGTGTGTGCTCACTTGTCCTGACTCAGGGCATGTCTAACTGTTGTCGAGCTTGAAACCTGAAACCGCGGACGTGGCAAGTCCAGAGGACAATAGGCACTTAACAATTAGCATCAACTTGGGAGAAGGAGGAACCTTCCAACAGCAGCGTCCCTATCCTATCTCCAGCTTCCATTTCCATTCCAGAAATTATCCAACATTCAAACAACGCCATTCGTGCAGACAATGAAAAAGACAACACAAGAAATTCCTATTGTTGTCTGCTGTATTGCCTATTGTGCGTATTATTATAGCCCTCACTGATAAAATTACTCTAATGACGAAGCGCAATCACCCATTGCTATCACACCAGCACTAGCTAATGAGTCTCCCTTGCTATTCCTAGTAATTCCTGTCCTTTAGCAGTTCCGTCGCCTCGGAATATCAACGTATAACCACGGAATAGACAGGATATGGAATTTTAAACAAACAGAGATTAGGAACGTCGAAGTCGAAGCATATATTTATTTATCCAAACGTGATTCATTTGAATTACTTACTATTCAAACATACGACACTCATAACATTATTTGGGATTCGACGCGACGGATGAAAGAATTTGGAATCAGGGTGCACATTGGTAGTGCAAACTGGCCCACATAACAATAACATAACGCAAAGACATAAGGCATAAACGACGGATGAGCTGCAGCGAAACCAAAACCCGTTGGTTAAGTCAATGCATGAAATCTATGGATGGACAAACTCAGAAAGATAATTGTGTTTTGTGTTGATTACCTTTAGACACGTGTGTCTCTTCTTTCCAGTCTGCAGTTCGCGTCGCGTAATCCAATGCCACTTACTGGTCGGGGCGTGGTGGACTTGGACTCCAATTCAAGAAAATGACTGGGTGTGATTGACACTCTGAAACTGGTTGTAATTTTTTATTAGAAGAACATTACTGCAGAACTGGTTTAGCTTGACTTGGTTGAATATTGAATATATATGAGTTGAACTGAGGAACTCGGGTCACACTATTGTCTCAACACTGGAGCACTCCAGGCCCGCTTGTTCCGTCCACGTGTGAAGGAAGACAAACACTGATCTGGAGAGCATTGGAACCTCTGCCTTATATCCATGCACATCCCCGTTCACGTACAAAACTAATGCACTACACGACACGGTACACTACGTCCTGCAAAAGTGCAATACAAAAGCGTCCAAACGCAGCAGCTCAGTTTCTCTGCTTTGCCAGCCGAGCGCCGAGCCCCAGCCTTTATCTTATCACACCTTCAAAAACTTTGTGTCCATGTCCATCACTGTATTTTTCCGTTTCAAGCAGTTTCATGTCTAGTGTACACATCCACTGCAATCTCTAATGTTATGTTGTTTTTTATTGTTATAAGTACATACATATATTTCACAGGAATTCAGCAGGATGTTTATTGTTACTTACGTTTTTTGTCTAAACGGCTTGTACTTTTTTGGTCGTTTGTCTACATATTGTATTTCAAGAAATGATTAGGGGCGGGGGAGTAGTACTTGCTCCTTGCTCATCAAATTGAACGAAAGAACTGAATTGAAGTTGGCTTTTTGTTGTCATTTCATCTGGCCTGGCATATTCGGTCCTTGGGTCTTTAGGGCCAATATCTGTACGTAATGTAGATGAAAATGGTGGGATGTATTTAGTATTTGGAGAAGTCGTTCTGCAGTCGACTCACGTAACCGCCAGGCTCTGAAAAAGTATTTGTTTGGAAGGGGATGATTATCTTCTTTGGTGGGTCTCTGTCGTCGTTCCAGGGATCAGAGACGGAAGCTCCAGCCTATTGTCATTTCATCCAAGTTCTCTCTGAGTACAGTAGAAGTAATCTGGAGTGTGAGCTCATCGGGTTTAAAAATAAATTTCATATATGTATATAAAATATACCATCCCGAGCGACGGCAGCTTGGATGCAATTCTCTGGACTTTTTGTGTACTGTATGAAATGCAATGCGTTGGTGGCTCATCATGTTGCTCGAATACATTCAAATAAATAATAATTTGATGAAAGTAGCATGTTGGAAGTTGGAATAGAATGGGAACAGTCAGTTTCTTTAAACACACGGTCCCTTGGTGCTCAGGATCTGCTTGGAACTCAATTTCCGGTTTGCTCTCACAAGCAAGACGCCTTGGGACTGGGACATGTATTTCAAGTAAGTATTACCATTGTATTATATTAACGAGTGCGATTTACGACTTACTATTACTATTATGTTGAGCACGGTGTGTAGTTCGAATCTATCGAAGAACTGTTCATCTTCCTGGCACGCATCATATAATGATCGTTTCAAGTGTTGGGTGGATGCGGATGTATCATTATAAGGAATGTTCTCAACTCCACGTTCAGCCAACTTGAGTTATTTTAAGAAATTCCGTTCTTTACCATGAAATATAACATTAGTGCCTGCCTCCTATCTCTCATCATTACTTTACTCCCCAAAATATATCTTCTACTGCTTGTTACTGTTACATTGCTACACGGCATATTGGACAGAAGATGCAGAAATCCTGAATCAACCAGTAGCCATAATGGAATTCTTCTGTTCCCTTCCCTCTTCTTTAACAAGAACAAGAGCAAGACCCTTGCCCATGTAACAATCGTACAATATGTCACGAGTCACGAGCCTATGAGACTTTAATGATGAAGGACGACCATTGTTCTAGTGTTCTTCATCCTGAGCCTAGTCCCGAGTCTCGATGTCTCCGGGGAATCCTTTGGTCAGTTTGTCCCACTAATCATCATCCTTTATCATTCCTCTCAGGTCGGTCGTCGGTCACCACGTGTTTCCATGCTACGGTAGGTTCGCCCGAAGACGACAAACTCTCAATTCAATTCTATTGGACCCCTTTCGCAAGCCTTTCCAGAAAAGAAGCGACTCGAACGGAAATTGCTCAAAAAGAAGCAGCGGCATGAAGGAAAGGGTAAGTCGCTCAGAGCAAACAACAAAAGGCATTCCGGAGTCAAATTAGGCAAATAAATCAGATCAGGAGGCCACACTGTGAGCAGAGGAGTTTTTAGTCTTCAGTCTAAATGCTAGCGGCATGCCTTCTGACACACTTCCAGACAACTAACATTTATTTTCTGAAACTATGCAAGTGCTGGGTCGTTAGGAAACTCATAAATCAGAAGAATCCGTACCAGATGCGTCTCTTTCCTCTTTCAAACAGCGCTCATTCTTCTGGAAGCACGACGAGTATGAATCTATAAAAGCTCTTCGCACGTCTATCCACCGCTCCGGATTCCGGACGAGAATACTCGTCAGTCAATCAAGAACAATGGGAGGCTGACAGAAATGGTCGTATCTTGGTCTCGTGCCGACTGTGTAGACCTAATAGCTTCAAACACATGTCAGTCAAAAGTGTCCAACCCAAATATGCATGGTCAAGGTCTCACGTTCCAAACTGATTCATTATGATCTCGGGAACGTTCGATTGACGGAGAAAGTTGTAAGTGAAAGGTGTGAGGCTGAAATCCAATGTCCTCCACTTGTTACTTGTTTCCTGCTCAAACTCACCTATTGTAAATTGTAATCTATCTGGAAGTGAAAAGTGGAACTCCATGGTGATCCTTCCATTCCCACTCTAGTCAGTCATACCGCATGCCTATTCCGGGTGCGAAGGTTAGGTTGAATTCTGGAGTTGAAGTACCAATGACTTTGCTTTCTTTACTTCCGTGAATGGATTTCCATAAATTGGAATGCCCCAATCTGAGCTTTTGTTTAGTTTAAAAAGGGATGCATGGGTGCCATGGCTATGGCTAGGACAGCCTATGGCTTCCGTGGGTGGTGCACCAACGAGACACCAAAACAGACTTGGTGCGAGGAGAGATGCGGGTGAAAGTTTGTCATACTTCTCCCATTTCTTTCTCCACCCAATTTTCCCCATGGTCTCACAATTCACAATTATCCGGACTGACATGCCGAGGTCTGACAGGCCGAGGTCTGACAGGCTCACAATTAGTTTACTCAACAAGTTTTGGGCTCTGTAAGCAAAAAGGAGACGAAGTGAAAGTTTGTCAGGGCTTCCCTTTGTCAGTGAAACGTGAAATAAAGTTCCGTGTCTGCTGAATATGAAAATCCCAAATCAATTTACCTTACCATCACTTCCTATTTCTCATGATTTGGCCAGTGCATGTTGTTCATCCACTGTGACTGGGAAAGATTGGAAAGAAAGATTACTCACATACGAACGATCTTCAAATATTTATTTACATGGACTTCGTCCACGTCAATAAGGCGGTACAAAATATCCTATGAAATGATTACACATTTATAAATAGGCACCGGGAAGGACACAACACACACATGCACACTATGCACAGCTCAAGTAGCACTCCTTGGAAGCGCTGATGCACAGATCAGCGTATGGGAAGATTAACGGTAAAGGTAACGTAAGAAACATTCAAAAAAACGTTTTCCACTTTAGCGCCTCTTCCTGAAAATGTCAGCTGAAGACTTGTGGAATGCTTGGAAATACGATACACGGGGATGATGTGTTCAAACAGACGCTTGACCTCTATTCTTCGTTCCACGACTTGATCTGGAGTTACTGTGTTCCAGAAATTACATCAATTTCTCAGCCAACATCAAGCTAGAATTCAAACTACAGGTCAATTGACACGACCGGCTAAGGTCAAGTATCTATTCTAACAATTTCAGCGCCCATTTCACATAGTTGGTACATAACAGATACGACTGAAACTGGTTCGAAGCTTATATTCTAGTTTGTATTTGTAGTCGAGTAACTCGACAACTCGGTTTAATCGACACAGATGGTGGTGTCCTTGGGATTGGAGGCCCAGTTGCACATTCCACCGATGGGGTCGAAGGTCAACCGTTTGGGACAGGAGTAGACCCATCCTCTCAGGCCCACGCCGTCTTCGTTCGGCGCGCAGTTGATGTACTGTTTGCAGGAGGAAGGGTGCGGGTAGACACCTTTGTCCAGACACTCAATGTACCCGTTCTCACGTACCCTCACTTTATCTGACAAAGGGACCAGCGACTTTAAACTTGACTTCGTATTGCTTCCAGGCTCAGGCTGCCTGCTGCTCAGACCCTCGGTTGTGGAGCGGGTGCTGAGCTGGCGACTGGCGGTTGTAGAGCTGTCCAGATTCAGACTCCGTCTAAGGAATTGCGCAGAGGCGACGGGGGAGGACTGAGATTGTGACTTGTCCAGCAGATCGTCGTTTGGATCTTCCTCATCGTAATAGTAGTAGTAGTAGTCATTGGAATTAGGGATCTGCACAATCTTGTGCGCTTTCGGGTTGGAGAATGTGGAGTAGACGCTCGGTTTTGGCGTTGTACTGGTTGTGGTGGTTGATCTGGGGGTTGTTGTCGTGGATCGGGAGGTAGTGGACCGGGTTGTGGTTGTTGATGGTGTTGTGGTTGAGGAGACTAGGAGAGTGGTTGGTTTCCGAGTTCTGCGTCGGATGATGGCGCTCTGGAAGGAGCCAGTGAAAGGGTTGAGTGTTGTTGTGGTTGTTGTTGTTGTTGTGGAACGACGTGTGGGCTCGCGGAGTTCGTTTGTGTAGAGGATGTCGTTGAAGGGAGAGATGGTGGTTGTGGTTCGAAGTCGTCGTGTGGCTGCGGAGCGGTAGGCTGGTGGGGCTGGAGGAAGCGTGGGTGCCAATGTGGTTGTGGACGAAGGACGTCGTCGACGGGAGTTGACGGGTGCTCGACGCGTTACGGCTTCGGACTCTGAGATACTGTACACGGGACAAGGAGTATGTACAACTTTAGTCAACTATCAACTCGGCTTTTGATGTTTCAGACGTTTTGCGTACTTAGCCTCAACCCGAACCAATCCGGCATTTTATCCAAGGAAGCAAGCAGTATGAACTATGAACTACAGCTACGTACTTCTAACCGATGAGCGCCATTTGTTAATCCGCCATTGCACCAACCACAACATTTGTTAGTCTATATGTTTCCGTCATGAACCCAATTCCACTAGAGTAGAGAAGCATTATTGACCCAGCTTATGCATATTCACTGAGGTACATTATATTATTGGGAGATTCTTAGTCCCTAACAGAAATGGAATCGTTAGCCAGCAGCTGCCTGAAAATAAGCAACATCTGAACATGGCTACTTGGACGTCCAAATGTAGGAATAGAGAGAATTCTTGTTTTTATTAGGAAGCCACTGGTGGAGTAGCCGTCTTATGTTAAGTACACGGATAAGTCATGTTAGTTCAAATACATTTGGCTATTATGAATTCGAATAAGCTCAATTCAGAAGTTCTAGTAGTGGACGAACCAGAACAGCCCTGAGGAGGCTAACAATATTAGTAGTCTATGTATTAGTCTATTCTACGCTGCGAACTATGACCCTTCCCAGTAGGAAGCAGAGCAAAATCACCTCTCGTCCACTCCAGATTCAGGAGGAATCGGAGTAGTAGAAGACGACCCACGCTTTCCAAACAAGTTTCGACGATTGGAAACGGAGAAATTGGGTCGACTCCGCGGACTGCTCGTCGGCGTGACAGCATCTGCAGATGCGGTGCTTTCAAAAGGGCTACTCGTCGTTCCACGTGAGGTTGTAGCTCTTGATCGGGGTGGAAGCCCAGCCGTCTTTCGAGTTGGAATCCGAATTCGAGCAGGCTTGGCAGTTGTTGTGGAAGTTGTGGTCGTGCTGGTTGTGGTGGTTGTGGTAGTGGCTTCAGCCTCTTTCTTGGCAAGTTCTTCCTCTTCTTCTGTATTCAAGTACTCGTCCTATAAACATAAGATATCATGACTTCAGTAAAATTGGTTGAAAGGGAAGCCAAAATTGTGAAATTCATTGCTCAAGGCCGGATCGGAAAGATCACTCCGCTGCGCTGCCATCTGAGATTTTACTTTGGAATTCAATGCTTGTGACTGGATCTGTTGCAGATGAACCTTTGTAGGTTCCATTTGGGTAAGGAAATGAAAAGCAAGGCCAGCTCTTAAGTAAATAAACTCTGAGATCCGGTGTCTACTTTCGTGCCAAGTGGATGGATGGAGAGAGAAAGTGGCAGTAATGAAATGAAAGTATAAAAGTCCATGCTATTTTCCTGTTGCGTTAAGCAGAAGTATGTGTTTACTCTGGCTTTTACTTAGTGGGCGGATGTAGGTTTGATCTTGAGAATTCATTATGGCTCATGGCTAAATCTCTTTCTCGTGTCCTCCTGACTTACCTCATCAACTTCCTTTCCTGAGTCAACATCTTCTTCCTTAGCACTGTTCTCCTTCTCAGACCGCTGCTCTTCACTACTCGCTCTCTTCGTAGTCACTGTGGTTGATGCAGAGGTGGAAGTGGCGGCAGATGTAGACGTAGGACGAGATCGGGCCAGAGTCACGTACCTGTACCACAACCAAACCACCCAAAAACCAATAAGTTTCTCGAGTTTCCAAACTCCAGATGCTTCAATTTCTCATTAATGTCTGTCAACACCATGTCAGCCCCAGGTCAGGTCGGAGAGCGAGCTACGGCATACGTGATCATCATCCACCATAGTCCACGTGTGATGTTTCTCAAGGTCAACGTACCAGATCAATCTACTCTGCTACAGCTGTGCAGTGCAATGCAAGCTGACTCTATTGCGATACTCAGCATTCACCCACGGAATAGTCGAGCTGAAGAGGATAAGCGTCAAGCAAAAGCAATAAGCTAGACTGCGGTGACGTTCAGTTGTCCAGGTTGTTGTGAACTCACACACTAAGTCCAGTAAGAAATGCTAATCAGGGACGAGACTCACCTGAGCCGGTTGCTGTCGCTTCCGCTGGACTCTGACTCATGTTCGAGCGTGCCTGTGACCTTGGTATAGGGCCGACTCGTGACATATGTTACGTACCGTGGTTTCTCCGTCACTTCCGCCTCGTCCAGCAGCTTCTCTTCGTTACTGAAACGAACCACGACGGACGTTTCTGTGCTGGAAGGCTTGGTGGCCTTGTTCTCCCGAGATAGCGTCACGTATTTGGGACGAAAGGGTGAAACTTTCTTTTCCTTCGAATCACGGTTCGAACTGGCTGGCTCCTCTTCTTCGCTACTCTTCTCAGTTTTGGAACTTGCAACTTTCCGTTCTCGCTGAATGCTGGTGTAGCTCCGAGGTTTCACACTGGGTGATGCCACGAATCTGGAAGGAGCGGAGGTTGACGCTGGACTGAAACGATTCCGCGTGTTGAAGACGGTTGACTTTGGAGTTGACACTACCACAGGCTTCTCGTCCTCCTGATCAGTAAACAACACAAGGCATAAATTGACACTCGAGTCCCAATTGCGCACCGGCATAGCCATTGCCACGAAGTTGTGGTCAGTTGTCTGTCTGTCTTACCTCGTCCTCATACTCATACTCGGCCACATCATCCGCCACACCTGGATTGTCCGCCAAGTACTTTTCGAGTTCTTCGACGCCACCCAGCTTCCGGATAATTCCGAGGAGATTCCGAATGTCCTTGATCTCTTGTGCTGTCTTCATATTTGGCTTCTTGTTCTTTTCGACCACGGGAGCTTCTTCCTCCTCTTCTTCATCGTAATACTCGTACTCCACTTCGGGTTCTGGAGTGGTCGTGGTTGTGGTATGGCGCCTGGTGGTCGTAGGAGCTTGGGTTGTGGTAGTTGTTGTGGTAGTTGTGGTGGCTGCTCCGCCTGGTTTGCAGGGAACGTTGCGAGCATAGTCACAGGAATCTGTGTTCTTGTTGAAGTAGAGTCCCGCTGGGCACGTAAAGTGATGAGCTACGAGGCCAAGCCCTGGGGCATCCAGGCACCTGCCATGCAATCCAAACGTTTAGGTCATTCAAGCTCACTTATTACGACTAATTGACCAAAAACTAGGCTTACAATTTCTGGTCAATTTAACTTTCAGCGACAAGACCACCGACTTACCACTGATACCGCTTGCAGTCTTTCGGATGCGGGAAGAAGCCGTCGTCCTTGCACTCAAACTCCACACCAGGGTCAGGCGTAGTTGGTGGGGCGGGTGTTCGGAGAGGGTCAGAGGTGACAGGGGGTGTGGGAGTTGTTGTGGAGGCAGTGGTTGTGGCCTTGGGCTTGATTCTCCTTCTTCGGCCGTTCTTCGTATTCTTCTTGGAAGGGATTTTCCTCCGGTTGGAACTGGATTGAGTTGCAGCCGTTGTGGTGGACGGTGGAACTGGTGTTGTGGTTCTGCGGGAGTTGGATGTGGAAAATCGGGAGTTGGTATTCCGATTGGAAGCAGCTGGTTTGGCTTTCGTGGAACTGGTCACAGTTTCTCCAGTGTAATATGCTGTTTTCGCCGCTTCAATCAACGGAAAGGGTTTTCCAGTACAGAATCCGCGGAAGTCGTCGTTGTCCACTGACCAGAACATGATTCCACCCAGCTTCTTCTCTCGAACCCATTTCGCCTATGAAATTAACGAACTGCTTAATTGGCCTTAGATGTAACATTGTAGCAAACTCGAAATGCGAATTGTTTCTCGGTAATGAGCCCAGCCCAATCCAATGTGACTTGCAATTTGCAATATTCTCAATTGGAGTTGAATCATTTCGGAAACGGGGATCAGCTCACAGCAGCACAGTTGAGTTGTGCAAATAGTTGGACATTGGTAAACATGAGCATGAATGCATGCCAGTAGTATTGTATCAATTAAAGAGTCGTCAATACTCATGTTTCAATGTTCCGTCCATTAATCATCCATTTGGAATTGAGTGGGCCAACGGAGTTGGTCTGCGTGGCTGCGTGGACATGTGAACAATACTAAACACATGTTGAGTGATTGATTCGCAATGCTTGCTAATCTGCTGAGGTGGGTTGGCCAATCTTACAATATCAACATGATGAAACGGAGATAAGATATAGCCCATTGTGTCTGTCGTTTGGAGGACTAACGTAACGTAATGGATCTGCTCCGTGGACGCAGTCGGAATGACAATGAGACTCAGATTTTGTTTCTCACAGCCAGAAACATTTAACAACTTTTCTTTTCATCTTCGCATTCATTGTCGGTGCGTCGGTCCTGAGGAGTCTCAAGTACTTTGCTTCCACCACTCCACAACGACAACAACGCAAACGACGAACAAGCCAGAAACCAGAAACTCATATACTTAATCCACTCCACGATGC
>JAQFYU010002417.1:0-11984 GCA_034694905.1 Ceratophysella granulata
ACACTGAGCGCAACTCAACGCGGTACCGAGCCCCCTTTTTTCACTCCAATGGGCCGTGTCGTCTCCCTATGTTTCTACATATGTACTACTGCCTGATCAAGCTCCCTGATCGCAAAAAGGGTTTCATCTTGTTTATGTTTTAGTCACATGGTCACTAAGCCAGCGGAATGCGTTAACATAAGGGCGATTCACGAGATAACTGATTATTTGGGCAAATGTGCGAAGAGTTGATAATTTGCTGGTTTGGCAGGGAGAGGGAGAGCATGGGAGACGAATACGGAAGCCTTCGCAAATGTGCGCAGCTCGGAGGCATGCATATCGGCTGATTATTTGGGCAAATCTGATTCTCTGGCTCTTTTCCCGTACATTGAACTCCTAAGGCTGAAGGGCGGGAGATTTCATAATTCAAATGTTATCATATTTTGAAAGTTCGCGCACAATTCTATATGAGCAAAGTTTCGCAAAATCAATTCGACAGAAGAACTCTTCACGAGGATTGTTCGCAAATTTGCACAAATAATCTTTGCCTAAATATTCAGTGCCTCGTGAATCGCCATATTGCATTGTATTTTCCATTTACATACGATAAAGGTTGGTACCAATTTCAAATAGCAGTTTGCGGATTGTGAACGACAATAAAATTAAAGCGGGAAAAGTATTGCGGTAATTTTTTTGCTAGATATCGGATATCGGGTTCTGAACACTATAGTTTTTCCGTCAACCCGCAAGTAACGATGGATTCATTTGAACAGCGATCCGGACCAGGACCGGATACCATACTTCCTAAACTCAAAGATCTTTTCAATTCTTGTATTCATACTTTATAATATGTATACTGCATATCCATACTCCCAGTCAACCACACATAATACCTATGTTGAAGTTAAACTGGATACTGGGTTATTTTTTAAAAGCAGGCTGTTTTGAAATTTTTTGAAAATCATGCATACATTAGCCGATACAGTATTTTTTAATTTTTTTTTGTTCATATCATCCAAGAACTGTACTTATTCATGAGTGCAATCGAAAAAGTAGTTTAATATTTGACAACAGTTTTATTTCACGTTAACAAGACGGATATTGGCATGAGGTGCGAGGACATTGCTGCATCAATACAGACCAGATTAGCAGCCTCGCTTGACACACAATTAATTCGTGCCTATAATTTTGCCACTTTTATTGTTTTATTGAACTTAACACTGCGTTTGCTTATCGGTACGAGATAAAAATGTTGCCCAAACCAAATACTAGCAAAGCAACAACTACAACACAACAAGAGGTACAGTAGGTGTCAATGAGAATAAAAACCAATGAAGTTGTATAAGTCAAAATAAGTCCTGGATACTTGCATCATCCGGCTGCTAATTTAGACTTGTATGAGATGCAGCAATTTTTCATATTCATTTACCTCTTTCTTGCCTCTTATGCCAACATCCGTCGAATGCAAAATGAAGTTCTTAAATATTGCACTTGGCCATTGGATTCATCATTATCACTACACTTCTTGGATAATTTACGCAAGCAATTAGCTAGCAATTGTGAATAAGTTTGGAAGATTTTACAAAACAGCCAGCCATTTGCCTAAATAACCCACTATCGATACTAGCTGTAACATATACATGAATTCATAAAACACACAAGAGGAAGTGGTTTTTTGGCCTCAACAACCTGCTACCTGCCGAATGAACTGTCATTGTGAAGTGTAATAAAAACAACATGCCATATTCGTTCATCATAAAATTTATTAAGCTTCCCCTGTTGTGAATGGAAGTTAAATATACGGTATGTGGATAGTTCTTCGAACTTGGGACGCATATCCTATTTAAAAACACCTAATCTAGCCCGGATATGCCAAGCCCAATGTGGTACGTAGCTTCACTCAGTGAAACCCAAACACTACTACTACTATGAAGACCGGAGCGGATATTTCAAAAATTAAACCGCGTGTGTGTGTTGTGTGGTGCGTCGTGTTGTGTGTCCAACTAAAGTCCAAGTCCAAGTCCATCTCAGTCACATTCACTTTATGGAAAACAAAAAGAAAGTCACTATTTTGCACAGCGTATCGGTGTGTGATTTGACCGAGACCAGAGGTGACTGAAAGGTTGATTGTTGTCTTGGACACTGCACTGTGCAAGGACAACAAGTCGCAGTATAAGCTTCAGAAGAGACATCAGTAAAGTTGTCAGTGAGTAGTGCAGTGGAGGCAGCAGATTCTCAAAGGTAAAGTTCATACTTGTGTGTTTTAAATACTTATCCATTTATTTTTTATATTTTATCATTGTTACATGACACATACACGATGTGCCACTAGTCTAGTCCTAGTCACTATGTCAAGTGCTAACTGGGAGATCTCTGGTGCCTGGGGGGAAATTCTATTGGGAACACTTTACACATTTGACATTGTTGACTGTAACGGCAAAATGACCCTAGTTGCTAGTTGACCTAGGTATGCCAGCTTACTCTGTATATCAGGTAACACTATAACCGGCAAAGGCAAAGGTGACGACCACCATTATTGTATGTAATTCAATGCTCGTGATGTAATCTCTTTATGTCATGGTGCATGGTGTTGTTGGTGGTTGGGCTGACTGAATTCGCATGACGTGTCACAGTCAGCTGCCGCCTGTTTATTATTTGTGACATACCACACTTAACAGACCAGACCAGAGGGACCAGCCAGTTGTCGGGTGAATTGTAGCAAAGGGTGCGCAAGTGAAAACGGGCGTTTCGGAAGACATAACCTAACTTCACCTAAACTAAAGTCACTGTGGAAAAAGACTTAGAAATTTTCTCTGCGCACCCTTTGCTACAATCCACCCCCAGTTGTCGGTTTCCAGGAGTAAACATTGGGCAGTAAAAGGCTGCTACCTCTTCACTCGTTTTAGGCTAATGTGTAGTTACTGTGTATCCGTAGTTATTGCCTGTGCATCTTGTTTGTCAACAATATTTATTTCTGTATGTAGAGTGACAACATGGCAGATGAAAGCATGGTGGATGAGACTAAATCCGAGGGTAAACTGACCTATGAAGAAAAGGCTAAGCGAGCATCTATCATTTCAAAACCAATGGCTTCAAAAAAGCTTAACAAGAAGTTGGGAAAGCTAATTCGCAAAGGTGAGTTCAAGGTTTTAGTTGACACAATATTCGGGCATTTACTGTTGGGATTAAGCTATCATCCGAAATAGAAGCATAAAATCGCAAAATATAATTGTACGAAGAAACTTACGGAATGCTTACTCACAAATAAATGTCAAATTTAAATATAAAATAGCAGTTAAACTAGCACTATTTGTTATGCTACGGTTTACCTAGTTGACCTGGTTGACCAGTTTAATGTTTAGACCATTGTTGGGTTGCCTGGGGTTTGATGAAGTGCACAGATATTCTATATACAATATACTTACTTATGACTTAGTAGTTTTCGTTTTCGGTTGAAATTGAAAATACAAAGCTTTAAAATATAGAAGCTTTAAGCTCTATTCTTCTGTACGCCGGATATAGATAAACTACATAGATACTTACGTAGAAAAATATTGGTATTCGAGTTTTAAATTATATGTACTTCTATGTTCTTTGTTATTCCAGCGTCTAAGCAAAAGTTCTACGTCCGCAGTGGGCTGAAAATGGTCCAGGCAAGGATTCGAAAAGGAGACAAAGGGTAAGAATATACATTTTCATTGCGACGTGACGATGATATGATTTGTGTTTGCACTGCTTATTCTTACAAATTACAAAACATATACAACTACGTTTGTATTGAATAGACTCGTCGTGTTTTCTGGAAACGTGTCTCCAATTGATGTTGTCTGCCATATGCCAGCTGTTTGTGAGGACAGGAACATTCCTTATGTTTTCATTCCGACCGGAAAGGATTTAGGGGCTGCGTTGGGAGTCAAACGATCAACTTTAGTTGTGCTCATCCGTTCACACGAAGATTATAAGGATCTATATGATGAGTGCTACGAAGAAGTCAAGCTGCTTCCACCTCCAGAGCCCGTGGAAGTGGAATGTGAGTAAATGATCAGTTCATGACCAATTTTATTATGTCAGACTAAAGGATTCTTATATTCTAAAAAAGGAAATACCTTATATTGCTTGTCTTCATAAGCCTCCGTTTTTCTAAGTACCACCTATTTTAAAAATAAATGACGTTTCCATGTGAAGTCAAGGTGTTTCGAAATACAGCTTATGTACATACTCCATGTAGGCCGTACACACTGTAGGTCGTAGGACGTACTTGGACTTTTGTAGATGAGATATACATTGTATCGAAATTGATTGTTGAATTGAATAAATAAATTCCATGAGCCAGATAACTGATTGAACCTGTCGACCATTGTCTACTTTCATAAATTTTGTCGGCTATTTTTTAAAAATATTGTACAGCCAATCGATCTGCGATTGCTATTTTTCTAGAGCGCTTTCAATGATGTTTCACTCGGCTGAATCTCTCAAAAAATGTATTCAGTCCATCCGGTCAGATAAATTATGCTCTTCACATGTATGTCATATGTCGCAAGCAGATGTATGTGCTCTCAGGTGCAATAAGTTACAAATAACGCAAACTATTTCAACTGAAATATTCCAGTAAGAAAGTCCTAATTTTATTTTAGTACTAGTTTCACCGTAGCGCGTTAATGTAATAAAGTGCAAAATTCACAACAGTACAATGTTAATAAAAATATACAATAGATCTTGTTGAATTGTACTTTTGAATATCTGCTTGCCCGCTAATGTCAAACAGTTTCAACGAGAATGTGTTAAGCTTAGTTAAAACTAAATTCCAAGAGACTTCTTGCAGTTCTCCAAGACTAATTCTACATTGTATACACTCATCCCCAAAAAAGCATGAAAGAATGCCTGTGCACCTACTTGTCCAGTTTCCTTCAGATTCAGCATTACACAAGTCAAGCACAATGTGTATAAAGATTAAAGATTTATACAAAAGTTAGCCAAGCAACAGTATGAACCATGGTTTTAGCATATTTGACGGAAGAGGCTCACTATTGTATAAGTACAAAATAATACATAGTATGTTTATGTTTATTCTTAGCAACTGTCACTAACTTCTTCGTTCAAAGCAGTCTTGTAAACGTGTTGTGGACTTATGAGCAAAGTAAAGACAACCGCAGTTTTGTGGAAACATGAAACAAAGTATTAAACTCAATTTCCTACCCAAGGACTAAGGGTCAAATTGTGTAGTCGAATGTTACGAGTAATCTGTAAAAAAGATGAAAGTTTGAAAGACAAGATTCTTTGTAACTTGTGGGATTTAGTACTTGCTGGATTATTTTTTGTAGTAATTAATAGCTTAGGAATTTGAAAGCGAAGCAATCTTCAGCAGAAAGTATCTTCAATTTCATTGAGTTAAGCCACAGTGTAGGAGGAGTCTATTAGGAGGCTGGACCCAGTCTTGGATTCATTTTTCCCCTGACAACGTGATTTTCCAGAGAAACAAAGGCAGCCAGAATTATTTCGTTTCCGTCCTTTCTTCTGTGCCGATTCAATTTTGTAACGTTCTACAATAGCTTTTCGGTAGTAGTCCAAGTCTTTCACGTACCTGTGTTCAAACAAAAATTACTCAGTCAAATTAGTTTAGTGACTTTTTAAATGTAGTTGACAGGATCGTATCGTAGGCCACTCACCATACGGGTGGCCATCTGTTATTCCGAATCCGTAGCTGATTTTCATCGCCTAGCTCTCTGAAAAGTTTTCCATGATTCCGAGAAATGTCATCAAAATTGGTTGCAATCGAAAGCATGCAAAATGCGGCTAGGTTTTCTGCGTTGTGGAGCTGTTCATTGAAAAAAAAGCAAGGTATTACATTTGATTCGTGAAAGCTATTTTAAATAGATATTAGATATAAGCGTTTGTTGATTTTTTTTTACTTGTGCGGGTTCGAGAATTCGAATGTAATCTTCTCCTACGTCTGATATCACAGATTTGTGTGCAATCTCCATGATAATGACGGTTTCCAAAATGTTAATCAGGCGAGGGAGACAGAGTCTATTCGCCAGTTCCAGAAGGAGCATCGAAGTTTCAAGGGAAACGCGACTTGAGATGGAATCCGTGTAAATATACTCTAAAAAATGCCAAAAAGCCTCTGCTTTCACTCCTGGTAGCGTCACCTAGCATATGGGAATGAATTGATTAATATTTCAGTACTTATGCCATCGTTTTAAATATAATTTTTAAATACTCATTGCTTTTGAAGTTCTTACCAGACGACTTCGGCTTTCACGAAAGTCCCCCATGAACATTGCCTTCATGACATCACTTCTGGCCATGAGTATTGCTCGGTGTGCTGACACATTCCCATCTGCAACGTTTCGTGAATTCATCAATAAACAGATAGCACAGCGAAAACAGTACTTTAGTGATGCAGTATGCAGTCTACAAATAATGTTTTACCATCCAAGTGAAATATAACATCCGTGTACAGTTTTTCCCTGCAACTGTTCCAAATGGTTTCTTGCAGCAACTGTAAAGAATGCGTCAATAATTAAATTGTGCATAGAATTTAGAAATACCTAATAATATATTTGTTATTAGAAATTCATTTGCATACTTGGCAGTACGAAGCTGTGCACTGAGATATCAGAGTGTCATCATCGGTTTGTGTTCCAGACTGCAAATACTTGGCTATTTCCGGAGTACCAAAGAGTTCTGCTAAGTCACTCAACTCCTGGTGTCAAAGATTTCAACCTTCAAATCCAACCTCTGAAATATCGGATTTACGATAAATATTTTGAAAGTTTATTTACCTTTATCCTGCTCGTGTGATCCTTCGGGAGTTCACCCGTGTACATGAACTGTAGATGAGCTTGAAGGGCATAGAGTGATACTCGACTTCGGTTCAGCTCAATAACAGTTTTAAAATTTTCTAAACAGTCTGTCGCTTCTCGAGTACGAACACAGAGCACTGCAGAGCTCAGTAAATCATTGTGTTCATTTCGACCAGGCTCAGAATCTCTACTTTCAGGCTCGGAACAACTACTGGAACCTGAAAATACGGAGTGCAAGAATCCAGTCTCCTTGATCTGTCTGGATCTCCCGAGCAAGCATTCACATTCATCCACTGTGCTTTCACTCGTCTGGAAATTAGGGTTAAATCAATTTTAGATCCAAATGTTGTGTAAAATCTCAAATTGACAGACAAATCTTGAGCTCACAGTACTGCTCAAACTGTCCCTTCGTTCACTCGACTCATTTTGTTTCTTTAGATAGTTCATTAGAAGAGGAGCGCCTGCTGACATAATAAACCGATGGGCTGTCAATTCAGCGTGGCCTGAAAATATTTTATCATCGTTAAGAAATTAATTCTTAAATTGCTAGCTAATCTACATACTCGATATATCAGAGATTTACGTACCGATCACGAATACTATATCAGGAAACTCCTGATCCTGCATCATGTGCTTAACATTATTCCAAAAATCTCCAGCACAAGTTGGAATAGGATCCGGTTCTTTCTTCGGAGGACAATACGGAACCTGCACAGTACAAACAGAAATATTAGTAACTGCATTCGCTGCTAAAATAAAATGCATCTTTGAATTTAAAATACAAGTCTTTACTTGTAAAGACGGCGGCCTAATGTATTTCAAATTGGTCATCAAGAATCTCTGACTTCTTCGGGCGATAAGTGCACAGCGAATGGCATTTTCAAACACCTGGTCCACTCCATAGTAGGTGTAAACCGAAGTCTCGTAATATGGAATTCCCAGATCATTTGCAACGGCTCTTCCTTGTTCGGGCATTACGAGATCTTCTTCACGAATGGGACGCTGTCCACACAAATTCATTAAATGAGTGCATTTAAAACTTGATTGGTCAAAGATTATATTTGTAAATGATTTAATTACCACGAATGGACTTCTGTCTCGACAACAGGCCGAGTACATTGGATCATGAATGAGAAAGCGCAGGTCATTCTATAAAAACCAAACACAGCCCTAGTAGTTAAGGTTAACCTGCGGAATGGAAACACACCAAAACGGCTGACGGATACACCAAGACTTGTGACAATTGGATACCTTACAACCGACAAGAATGACTGGAGTATCTGGACAAAATCGACGGATTTCAGAATACCACATGGTTTTGCAATGAAGCAACGAGCTGCGACTTCCAATGGAAAAACATAATAAAATTACGTCGGATCGTCCATAGGCGAATCGACGGTCCTTTTCATGATCCCTGAAAATTTGAATCGTCAATCGTCAATTGGAAGAATTGACTGCTTGTCATAGATATTTCTAACGAACCCAAAAGTATCCCAGATGCGAATTGAAACCTGTTAACGTACAACAAATGGGTAGTAAAACGTTGGTGAATCATGAATCATTTAGTTGCCAATAAATATTCAATAGTATGGAAATCTGTTACCTGCACGCCGTCCACGGTCGAAATTGACCTTTCCAACACTTCCTGTGAAAAATATAGAGATTTCAATTGAAGCATATTTTCGCTTAAACTGAAGAACACTTAGTTATGACCTTGTACCTTATACATTCGGTACTGATCGATGGCCCAGACTGTTGGAACGTGAGTGGCCAGAAGCTGCCGCAAAGACGTTCGAACATTACAGGCTCTTGCACAAATTAACCTCGTTTTCCCCACGGCAGTGTCACCCACCAGTACCTAATTTAGAAAATAAGAATATAATTATTTTTAAACAGTAATCAAACGATTTTATGACGATTTTAAAAATTTGACTTTGAACTTACGCATTTCACCAATTCCTGTTTCAATTCATCGTGCTCCATTTCCGTTCCTTCCCTGTCCAAAAAGAAACAAAAACAGCCCGATTTCAATTTTTTGACAACAGGATTCAGGGATGAGAATAGAAAATAAACTTGACTTTGACTTTCTCTTTACCATTTACTAAACTCCAAATGAGGAGATGCTTTTGCATGAACACACACACTTTGACTTAGTAGCTAAGGGGATTTCAGCTGGATTTTGACGTCTCCTGACGTCTCCTAATCTGAGAAAATACTGATAGAACACCTCAGCTTTAAGTTAGCATGCAACACCAGAAGTACTAATGAAGAAGAAATGCTAATGCGATATGCGATGCACGCAACACTTATTGGAATGGAATCCATGTAAATATGCATTATTATCAGCATTTGAGTACTTTCAATGGATACACAAACAATACAAAACACGAAACTTACTTTGTCTGCCGTTTTACATTTTACATCCATGAAAGAACTGTGCACATTAAAGGTAGTCAAACTGAGCAAAGCATGCATGATTAGAATTTAATAATTCATTTTAGAATCTAGCCTGATTTTCACATTATCTGTCGAGTTTAACGACAAAAATTAAGACTGTTTCTGTTTTCCACATAAAAAGTTGATAATACTAATGTCGTAGTGCTTTAACATGGCATATCTATTCAGCTTCTACTTCAAGGTTACTTTATTGCTTTAGTTTACCCGGTTTACCCCCAAAAAAGCACGAAGTGGTTGAAGTTCGCGCAAATATTGTTTTGCAGTCTGAGTGTACAGCTTTGTTTGACTTTCAAAATAATTCATGGGTCCTTGAACTTAGGCATAATAGCATAATAACATCGTTTATGGCAGTGTTAAAATTAATTGTGATTCTATTAGCTAAAGTAATGTAGCAAGACTTTAATAGGCACAGACAGGGGTGAGGGTGAGAAACATCCAAACTAACAAAAAGTGCTCTCGTGTCGTAAGTGGTAAATATACTGCTGACGTAAACCGTGTTAAACTTAGGATGACTAATGTGGATGAATTTGTTTTTAGCACTAAGAAAATGGGTCCAACTGAAGCATAGGCCACAGAGGGAACACTAAAAGCATGAATTTAATTAGCATACTAGTGTTTGTAAAAACTGAAAACATTTTGTTTAGCAACATCACATTTTCACACAATCACAAAGCACATTCGATACCATTAATGTGATACTCGTGTAATCGTAACGGAAGCTAGAATATCGTTAGATTTTTCATATGCATCTTGTTCTGCAGAGTACTTACATTTCATTCGACATTTGTTTTCTTGATTTAGCTGAAAATCTGAGACTTTTTTGTCATCTGATTTAAAGCAACTGGATCATCGAATGGCATTAGATTGGAACGGAAATGGAAACGGCGTTAGGGAAAATGCACTTTTCTACAATAGCATCATGATTCATGATTCATGATGAATGAACGAATATCGAATATCATCCTTATGTAATGCAAATGCAACGCCTCAGAAACAGCTATCGAACGTCCTAAAATGATATCTGCAGAAGAAACCCAAGTTCCTTTGAAACTTGAAATTGAAACCGAATACATGAATACATGTGAGTGACGACGGAATTGAAACTTTATCTAGCGTGTCTCGTCTGGTGTCTGCATTTTTAGAAATCTGATACCATGAATTTCGCAAGGCACACTTGCTGATAAATGGATGGGGTGAGCAATTGATCGGCCACAAATTGGGGCTGAGAAAAATAGACGTGACTATATTTTAAATATTTTACATCGTTTTCGAATTCCCTTAGGTCATGCAAAATAGAATCAATATTAGTTATTAGAATATTTTAGGCTATGTTAAATAGCGTAAGATTTTAGATTACTACTTGAGAAATGACAGAGATGGGAAAAATCAGAAGATAATTTTCAAAATCAGTTAAATTACACTATTATTTGCGAAATCAAAAGCAAATTTTTCCATCTTTTTTTTTTGCTAAGATCAAAATCATCAAAAAATCAAAATCGATGGAACTAGGTGATGTAAAATCCCATGCTTCTCATACATTTATGTGATCTTAAACCACTAATTTAAATGAAAACCATGAGTTTAATATTCTTTCAGATCAGATGTCAAAATCAAGATAAAAATTCAACGATTTTATAAAAATGCGCAAAATCTACATCATTTTTTAGCCTAAATCACGATTTTCAAAATTTCAAATCACTGATTGCTATTTGCTATAAAAAATATAATCTTCATGCTACATATATAAATCGTGTATGCTTTTTTGCCTTAAAATTCAACCTAACCAAGATATTTAACATTTCCGATCGATTATTGGAGAAGTCTGATCAAATTTCAACTTGCAGCATACAACAATGATAAGGAAATTTACTCTATGATATAAACATGTCAATGCTACAAATCAATAAAATAAAAGCACCTTGAAATTAGTGATTTGAGGCTGGAGTGATCATCATTATACTAACCCAAAATCAAAATTTTAATTATTTAACCGTAATACAAATCCCATAATGCACACCGCAACACCATGCCTCCTCGACCTCGACTATGTCAGACACGGTTAAGCGTCTTCCGGAAATTATATTCGTAACTTCGCCAATTATTCTCGAACATTAAAGATGGTACAATTAATGTTCTGATCATGTATTAAAATAATTCTCGCTCATCATCATCATCTGGTGTGTTTCTGTTTTAGCTTTTATGATGATATTAAATTCTGTCTTGTATAATACAAAATACAAACACAGGAAATAATATATCCAAATTGTAATATTGATCAGAAAGCGGCAGTCTCCCATTCCCATCTCCAACAGCAGCAGGTGCTACAAATAAATGACAACCTATGTAGTGTAGTGGACATTATTTCATGACAGTCCGTCGATTTTAAGGATGAGTCAAGTCAATACATAAATTTCAAATTCATATGCTCAGAAGTTTTATATCGCCTTTATTTCTCCCCTTCTCTCCGTGCGAGGTGCGAGCATTCCATAATATGCTTTCTGGCTTCTCCTGTCAAAATTCTCATAGATTCCCTGATGACGTGATACGTAATGACGACACGTCAAATGTGCGAAACCCTGGCCAAAGCACATGGGCATATACTTTAAAATAAATTCGCAATACCTTCTTGTTTACCCATGGTTATGGTGTGATATGCTCGACGCCTGATCATGGCTATGCCAAACGTTAATTTCAAACGAGATACCTGCGACGCACTTAAAGTTACGTTATCATGATGCTAAT
>JAQFYU010002418.1:0-11977 GCA_034694905.1 Ceratophysella granulata
CCCGTGTAAAGAATTAAGTCATTCAAGTACACAACTTGTGATCTCTTGTCTTTGTCCAAATGGATTCCACTCTGCTCAAAGTCGAACAGGAAGAGCTGGGTCACGTGTTCATCAACTTGTGTCGTTGGAAGAACATCATTCTGTCCCGTCACGCTCTTGAGTGTCATGTAGAGTTCACGGTTGGTATTTAACCTACATAGAACAAGTAGATATCATTACTGTTAATGTCATTTGCACTTTTGTCATCTACAGAATCAATAATCGTATATAGTATCAGTCCATGCATACTTTTCAACGAGACGGCTGATGGACAAGCACGCATTTTCAGCAGCCAGGCCATAAGACCCGTTCGGATGAGCCACACGAACAAATTCCGCCATATCTGCTACTTTGCACAATGAATTTGAGAGGTGATCGAAAATTTCAACCAAACGCCGAGACCGATTCGGTGACATGCACTCGGCAACTAACGCTTCACATTCAATAATGGCATTCTCCTTCAGTAGGTGAAATCCATGTGGTTCACGTAGTTCTGAAAACCCGAAAAGTCCTTGCTATTGGGTACAAAAAAACACTTACATGACAAATGCATTAAATTTTGCATTAATTAAAAATCCAAAATATAAATCACCTTTGCTTTAAAGTTGAACTTCTTCGACGGTTTCGTATTGAAGGAGGTGGCTAAAGGGGACCATGTGGTTAAACAACGGGACTTGACTGAACAATTTTGGCAGACGTGACGAAGTAGATGAGAAAGCGTCATTGTTGCAGATCCCTGGACCTCTGCACTTCAGAAAGCGACCTGAAATATTACACATGGATTAATTGCATTGAATTGAAATGCTTGAGAAGTTCGTTATCTCTGTATTTATATCCTTCAGTTTATTGACGTTACATTTCCATCCGTATTCCTGGTAGCCTAACCCATCAAGTTTTGCATTCCATATGCCAAATCACAACTACTTAATCTTTCCTTTGACCTTTGGGGTTACGTATACAAACATACAAAACAACGTTATCCAGCGTACACAGGTTCTAGGTAGGTATAGATCCATATTGACCTCATGTTGCAAAAAGTTGCAGAAATTAGTAGTACACTCAAGTAGCAACTTGTCAAACCTTTGGCATTTACCTTGGAAGTCAATGATATGAAATAATCTTTCGGTGAATTGCTGAACAAAACCCTTCACTTGTAATTTAAAATTCATAATACTTTTCATTTATTCCACTAATACTAATTAAATACTAATTATTCCAATGTTAAGCGCGCATACAATCTTTTCTAACCATTTCATAAGCTTGGTGTTGAATTATGATGAAATAACTTGAAATAAATATTTGTAGTCCAGGAATTTGTAACTTTGGGGATAAGTTTATTACAAACAACATAATTTTATCGCTTACGTATTTAGCACACACCAATACATGAAACGATTCAAAGTTATAGCTAAACAGTTACAAATGATTCAAGCCATTCCCCCCAAAGCAGCTAAACGTGCATCCTCTGCTGCGGCAGCTGCAGCCGCTGCAGCTGCCGATCCTGGGGGTGGGGTGTACATATACTGCCAAGCATGTAGAACAGAATCAATGGACGTTGAAATCAAGAGTTTGTCACTTGTCGGATGCCACAAGGCATGAGTAACTGTTTTGGAATGACCATCATGAGTAAAAACGGGTGTAATTGTAGCTCCATGTCCATCATCTTCGTAAATCTGAACCACATCCTCTTGTAATCCCGTCACGATGAATTTCATTGTGTCTTCAAAAAATGGAACTGGTTCATACTCAATGTTGAACTTTCCTTTGATGACTCCGACTTCATTGGAACAACCTGGCAAAATCCCACGACTGATTTCTTCCTTGATGTGTCGCACATCAAAGGATTCATATCCGCCACAACTGTCGACTACTCCAATGGCGTGGACAATCGGAATGCAGTCGAAACTGAAGAGGATAGAAGGATTTGGTTCTTCCTCTTCTTCGTCAGAATCGTCCGTCAGTGATCTGCTTGCTGGAAACGAAGATGCGAATCTGTTGCTTCGAATATCATACAATGCAACCAAGCCTTGGTCCGTGATATACGACAATGTTACGTCGTCCCAGAACTTCAACTTAGTAATTCGCCCTGCACTTGTGGGTATCTTGTACTTCACAATGTCTCGTGGGGCATTGCCACGTCCATCCAAAGTCAACTCGTACAGATGTGTTCCTTCTGTACCTGCAGCAACAATTCGAGTACCGAAGGTGTCAATCACACCAGTCTCGATATCGTCTGGCAGGTTGATCGTCGCTCTTTCCTTTATAACAGCTGTGGAAATGAAAGGAAGTCATTACAAATTCAGAAGAAGAACGTCAAGAATTTGAAAGCCGAGGTACCGGTACTGATAGCTTGGAACTTACCGTGATCGTCATTTCCAAGTTCGTACAGGACAACACCGCTAGTTCCCAATTGAACTGTTGCCACAAAATTCTTGACAGATTTTATTCCTTTGATCTATACGAGAATAAATAGAATCAGTTCAGTTAATTTGATAAAATCCAAAATTGACAGGAATGCTAAGTGTTGATGGAAGAATTTTACTAGAATTTAACTAGTACCTGTAGGATGCGACTTGATGCATACCCGCCGCTGATGATCTTAAAGTCTCGATCTTTACATAAGCCCTCTGCTTCCTTGCTCGTTGGCAACAACTTTGGTGGGATTTGGAGCTGAAGCAACTCGCATTTCTTTGAATAATTTTGAGTTCCTGCGACGCAAATGCTCGTGTCATCTATGATCTCAATAGCATTGACCGGAAACTCCAACTCAAACATGTAAAGGTTTGAATACCTAAAAAGATGTTAAGAAACTGTAAAAAATATCTTCGTGGCAATTGGCAATGATGCCAATGATGTAATAATAATTGATTTGAAGAAAATATTGGAATATGTAGTATAATGGGTACACATACCTTTCCAAAGAATTGTAGAACCACTCGTCCCTGTCTTCTTCCAGTAATTTTGATTCAGTCATTTTGAACTGGAAATTCAAATGGTATGTGATTGTCACTACAACGTATTATTGGACATTGTTCTTATCAATGTACAATGATCAATGACATTGAAATTTTAAACTATAAATCGTCAACCATAACGAAAGGCAATACATGGAGTTGGAATTGGAAAGAATTAAATCAAAGAAATTCAACTCGCCACTCAGCATACCAATTGAATGAGTACCTGGGTCACTTAGGCCGTTTCAAACCAATTCTTTAATCCTTGGCCAACGCTCAACATTACTTACAGATGTCAGCCCTCGGCAAAAACTATGCGCAGTTCAGTTCAACATTATTTTAAGGTCAAAGGTGAGGTGACATACTAATCTGCCCACGTTCACAGAAGGCTACTTAACTGAAAACGCAACTAAATAAAAAGTACAACACACTTATGTACTACCTTAATTCAATTATCAGTACTTTATGTTTAGAAGTCCACGTCTGTCTGTTGCTTGCAACAAAGAACAGAGGTTAAGTCTAAGTATTGGATTCCACTTCCGGTCCGTCGTGGATACAATACACAATACAAGGACAAAGGAGACCTAAGACCTACCCAACAGAAGCGTCGTTTAACCATAATTTTATTATGGTCATAATTTTCATTTGTAATTTGACATTCAAATAATCAAATTACGGTTGACTGTGTTGTGTCCTGTCAACTATTGTCCTTCGTGTCAACAAATAATTAATCTCATACACCATGGCATGGCATATTGGCTTGGCTAACCGCGTAATGGCAATGCATTGGATTATCCTTAAACTCAGTCATCAGTCATCAGTCATTCCCATCATGTTAATCCTAATCCTAATCCTAATCATGATGCACGAAGAAGAAATTAACCAGCCACCAGACCCAGAGACAAGTGACATGATTAGAACTAAAGAACTGATAACCGGCAATCGGTGACGGTGACCAGTGCAGCAGCAGGGTCAGAGTCGTCAATTTGGACGTAGATTAACAAATAAAATAACACACATAGGACATAGCCCTTAAAAATTATTCAAGAAAGTAAAGTAAGTCGTCAAATCTTACCTTACTCGGTGGAGCCGCAGCGCAACCCGCAACTCCTCTTTTGTCTTTGATGGACAGCGGACGAGAATAAGATGAGATCTGCAACCTTTGACCTGGGTCACAGAGAAATGAAGGTGAAGTTGGAAGTTGATGTCAGTGAGGCCAGGCGTCAGGATCACAATTCAGCCTTCGGTGGAGCCGCAACCCGCAATCCCTCTTTTGTCTTTGATGGACAATGGACGAGATTAAGATGAGATCTGCAAACTTTGACCTGGGTCACAGAGAAATGAAGGTGAAGTTGGAAGTTGATGTCAGTGAGGCCAGGCGTCAGGATCACAATTCAGCCTTCGGTGGAGCCGCAACCCGCAATCCCTCTTTTGTCTTTGATGGACAATGGACGAGATTAAGATGAGATCTGCAAACTTTGACCTGGGTCACAGAGAAATGAAGGTGTTGTTGGAGTTTGGAGTTGGAAGTTGATGTCAGTCAGGCCAGGCGTCAGGATAACAATTCAGCCTAGAATGTAGAACAAATTAAGTAAGTAAGTTTAAACTATGTATGTAGAATGTAGAAAATCTAACAAAAGAACAATGACACACAATGCCAAAGCCAAAAGCAGAACGCACTATTTCCTATTTCAGAACGTTGAACTAAAAGACTAATAAGACTAAAAGATTGGGTAATAAAATTGGAATTCAGTTTGCCGCGCTAGACAACTTACCGATATGATGACATGTTGAGCGTCCAAAAAATAGGTGGACTATTCACACGGATTTCGATTTTTCAATTTTTCCACTTGTGTTGTGTTGTGTGTGTGCAGGACGATTGTTCATTCATTCTTAATCGCCGTGCCGTATTCCTTAAATTATAATTTTGCCACGCAGGACATTTTGATACTTAATACTATATCGACGTCTTCTTGGACGGAATTTTTGCTAATGCCACGCAGGACATTTTGATACTTAATACTACATATGTATATCGACGTCTTCTTGGACGGAATTTTTACTAATGCCACGCAGGACATTTTGATACTTATTACTATATCGACGTCTTCTTGGACGGAATTTTTCAATCTAATTTCTTAACTACGTAGATACTTGCGCTTCTTCTTTTGCTTTTCCTTGTCAGTTGAGGTCGAGATTGAGATATGTGAATTAGCAGACCGTGGCATCTACTGAAGTAACACCGCGGTTATCAAAATTCCCAGGCTCCAGTCCCACCTCACAGGCCAGAATTCGGATAGCGTCTTCCTGCTCAGCCAGTTTCGTCTTACCATGCAAGATTTGATTCATAAGTTCTTGAATCTCGGCCTCTTGCTTCTCGAACTCTGTCTTATACTTCTCAGCCTCACTTCGTAGCTCCTCCTCTGCGTCCTCGACGTGCAGATCCTCCAAATCCAAATCACCTTCGCGTGAACTTTGTTCCTTCCGACCTTCATCGAACTTCTTCTTCGCCACCTTCAGCTTTTCCTCCAGAGAAACCCCCGCCTGTTCCTTCAACTGGACCATTTCGGTAAGGAAGAGGATTTCGGAACGGACCTGATCTTGGACTTTAATTTTCTTCGGACCACGAACAAAGCACCCCAAACGAATATCAGGATTGATAGGGTAGTGCTTCCCGAATTTCTGGAACAGCTTTGTCAATGTGTTGATCAAGAACTTCCGTTCCTTCTCGTCGACGTCCGGTTCAAGATCAGCTAAGAATAGGTTCATCAGGGTCGAGTAAGAGACACAAAGTTCTGAGGTCAACGTCATGTCATCAGTGACGAAGTGGCTCATCAGAGTGGAACAGTAAAAGCTCACTCGGATTTTGAAATCAGTAGCATACTGCTTGCATCGCTTCAGAAACGCCTGTATTGTTTAATTTTGGATTAGCATATAGATCTTTAGAATGACTGGGCTGGAATGGAATGGATTCGCTCAGTCGTGAAATGTTACCTCAGATTCCACCTTCCGACCTAGATACATCTTGAGGGCATGTAAGTGGTTCAGATCCCGAATCAGCTTTTGCTGACCGACTTGAGAATTCCGAACTTCCGCAGGTGGGATCATGACCATGTTCCCGGGACCAAGGTAGAAATGCTCGTCCGGAAGTGAACGCAACGGCGGAGCAACAATGGACTCAATGGACGAGTCATTGGATGACGACACGGACGTCACGGAACCGGATCCAATCTCCCAGTCCTCCATCGTACTTTCACCATCTTCCCAGTCATCAATTGTCGGTGGAACCTTGATGAAGTCAATTCCCACTTCCTCGTCATCCTTTGGACTCTCGATCTCGACTCCGTCACCGCTTCCATCAGACAGCTTCTGGGCCTTGAATTCTAAGATCCAGTTGAACAGATCAGTGTTCAGGGCTGCTGAAGCTTGATCCGTAGCAAGCTCTTCCTTCAATTTCCGGATCTGCTCCTCTTTACAGGCCCACTTTTCCAGATGAGAGTGTCTTAGCACTCTTAGCTCGTCCTGGAGTTCCCAAACCCTTTCAACACCTCGCTGTCTTCGCAGAATCAGCTCCTTACAAACTTCTTGTTGAAATCGGATGTCGGAGATGAACTTCTCCACTCCTTGTTTCAACCCGGCATTGTGCTCGCACAAAGACCACCAGTTTTCCAAAAGATTTGTTGCTTCGTCCATTTTCCAACTTCAAAATTTGCTCTTAAAAGAGCAAAAATTTGAGATGATTACTCAACGATATCCAAAACTTTGTGACGAGCAGAAGAAGCAGCTTCGGAGGTTAACTTTCCAAGCTCCATTGTTTATCATTTTTACATTTCAAAGTAAATAACTCAGGTTTGCATGAGCGCGGTTGTCCAGGCAACAGTATTAGCTCTAGAAAACTATTAAACTGGGATAGCGCAAATGAAACCGATTCCAAGCAAGTGCATGTAATGGTCTTCAATTTGACATCGATTTCAAAGATCCAGCTCATTTGGAACAGTAAAGCTGGTCATGCTGATGCAGAGAGTTCTTCAGGATGATTTGGTGGGAAGCAACACGCTGGGTGGACGAGTGAGTGGGTTCAAGTGCTTGAGCTAAAGTTTACAATAATAGGATGAAGTGGCAGCAGCGTAAAGTAACGCCTATCTATCCTATCAGCATTCGGAATCAGGATGTCAATCAAGGAGCACTATCGGTCCAGGAATTGTAGTTTGAACTTTGAGTCGAATTACGGCCAGCTTGCATCAGTCGTCAGTCCGCATTGCTTCTACTTGTTTCACTCCGCTTTCATTTAATTTACAGGAAGAATACAATAATTGTGTTTTCAATTCGATCAGAATGTGGCCATTTAGAGCAATTATGGATCGTCGACATCGAGAAGTGATAGAAGCCAACATTATTTATCTGTCAAGAAATACGAAGCGCTTGCTGGAACTACTTCGTCATTTGGAAGTGGAGGAAGTTCTCAATTTGTATGAACTGGCTGTCATTGTAAGAAATTTTATTCGAAATTCGAAATATGCCGAAATATGGGGAAAAACTTTAGCTAAAATTACTACTATTTTTATCGAATCAGTTGTTTGACTCCGAAATTTATTTTCTCCATTATTTCAGAAGAAATGTCGAAGCAATAGTGAGAAGTGCTACAGACTATACGAAACTATTGTTCGAAAGGATGAGGATGCTTTCAAGACTTTGATGAGAAGCTTGATGAAGACCGGAAATGAAGACTTGGTTCATTTTCTTTGGTTAGACGACTTTTCCGCACTTTTGGAATCTGAGTCAAAAAGTTCTTCCAACCTACACAACACAAATCAGATGTCGAGATCCGGTGACCCTTCAAAACGGCATCGACCCGTGGTATCCGGAGAACAATCAGTCGTCTCAATTTTGATCACAGTCATCGTACTTACCGCTTCAGCTTCCCTACCAATATTTCTAGTTTCCTACCTAGTTACGAGTATCTTCGACTAAGTCGACTAATTCATTAGGAATATAATGGCGTTATCAATTTCTTCAAATTTTTGTAGCCGATGTATGATCATGTTCCAAATTAATTTTTAAAAAGTACAAATATTAACATTGCGTTGACATTTGACATGCAAATGTTCCTTGCACCAGCGAAAATTCAGGAATCAAAAGAAGAAAATTGCAATTTCGAACGAAACAAGTTGAAATGTATCCAAGGCACGTTCAAAAATAGCAACAAATTGATTTTATTTGTGTGATTAGAATTTTATAAATGTTTTCTATAGAATTAATTCTACATCTAATGACTTTAGACATTTTTCTTAACGGTATGTTATGTTT
Source organism: Ceratophysella granulata (assembly GCA_034694905.1). Classification (NCBI taxonomy): domain Eukaryota; kingdom Metazoa; phylum Arthropoda; class Collembola; order Poduromorpha; family Hypogastruridae; genus Ceratophysella; species Ceratophysella granulata. The sequence continues at coordinate 8,301 of JAQFYU010002418.1, forward strand.
TGAATACTGGATACTAAGGCTGTTGTGGCGGGTAGTAGGTGAAGACGGGAAGGCAGTTGTTGTTTTCATTGTTGAAACGGAGAGGAGGGTGTTCTTGTGCTGGATAAGGCTCGACGTGACTCGTGTAATAAGGTGAGAACAGATTGTTCGGGGTGAGATAATGAGTGTGAAGCCGTGATTCCTGACCAAGAATGGGTGGACGGATAGGAAGACACGTGGGGATCCAAGACGACAGGACACTATTATTGTCTCTCAACCAGAGATTCCTCAAATCCTGGGTGAACCAGGAAGACGGATTACTGATTAGACTCGCACTTCCATCAATCAAACCCCAATTCACTTCCGACACCAGAGGAAATTCGGATTTCCTCGTCAGATCCGCCAAAGGCTCCGCCGATTCTTCTCTCAATAATGAAGAGGAAGTCACAGTAGAGTTCAGCTGTTTAAGAGAAAAGTATTTGTTTGAAATAGGCGCGATGGAGTTTATGTTGGGTTATGAAGTTAAAAATTATAAACATAACACAACCTTTTCAAATGTAAAATTCACGTTAGTTGACCAATTACTACTTTATCAATGCCTACTTTCTCCTTTTTAATTTCTAAATCAATTTGACCATGTAAATGCTTAAATTCCCGCAAAATCATACATGATTTTGATCTAAAAATTGTCACCTTTATGTTTTTCTCATGGAAATACGAGGTACTTTCGTTAAATCGATCGATTTTTGCGTCGGGATTTTGGATAGGTTGTGGATGGTTCATAAGAGGTAGGTTGGGTAATTTATAATTAAATTGGAGACAGGTTGCATTTCTTAGGTCAAAATTAGTTTAAATTGTGTCAAAATAATTAGGTGTTTTCATCGAAAAAAGGATTTGGGAAAATTTAGTAACTTCAAATTCTAGTTGTAACAATCCCCAAAATCCCCAAAATCGGGGAAAAATTAGACGATAAATAACACGAAAGCGGCGTTAAATAGAACACGATTTGGCGTGACAACGTTTATGCGCCTTTCCCGCCAATCGTAAACAACACGAAGTAAGCGCTAACACTCGTACAATGAATATCAGCGCTCCCAAATTGAATTAAATTAGCTGAAAAGGAATTTTAACGCCATTTTCCGCTACTGTGTCGCCTGGTTTAATTGATTTTCATATGCGATACATATATTCCCATTTTCATCCGATAAAATGGAAATTTCTGCAAGTTACTCAATCTGATCAATTCGATCCAATCCATAAATTGTCGATTCGAAAATCGGACAAGTTCACTGAACTCCGTTGGTCAAAAGGGTCTCCGATCTTCTAAAATTCTCCAATCCCATCTCAAAACCTAAGCGCATATTCCAAACAAATACTGGGCCTCACCTTAGCCTTGCTCTCCTTTCTCCGTAGAATAGACTCAATGGAATGACTGAGCGTTGCTTTCACTTTCCGGTGGGACTTTGGACGGAGCATGTCACGAAGAATTGGGAATGTTGGAACATTGGTCGTTGTGGAATCGGGCTGAACTTGAACTTGGACTTGATGCTGGGATGTGGTGGAAGTTGAAGAACGGGGTCCCTTGCGTAAACGTCCTCGATTTTGATGCGTCTTCAAGTGACGTTCCAGATTGGACTTGTGAGATGAGGCATAGAAACAGAGATCACAGTGAAAGTCTTTTAGTCCCGTATGAACGCTTTGATGACGGCGGAGCAGGGCTCGTCGGCTGAACAGACGATGACAGGTGGAACACTCGTGTCCATTCTTATGAGAGGTTCGACAGTGTTCACGGTATTTGGCTTTGTCTTCGAATCTGGAAATCGGAGTTATGCAATTGTAATTATGAATTTAAATTTAGCCTCTTTCTAACAAACAATTTCATACAATTCTTCGCCATTTGAAAAGGAGTTATAATTGATATGCTTATGCTTATGAATCAGTTGACCCTGACCCAGCGATTTACGTTTTCCAATGGAACATGAAATGGGAAACAACCAGAATATTTAATACTTTTTTCAATTTGTAAAGAAACATGTACTAAATATGAGCAATATTTTAAACTAAATTTGCATTATGCGGTCAAAGTGTGATTTTCGTAATTCATCGATTTCAAACACTTTGGTTATGAAATTGAGTTAAAACTGATTAACTGACTGGCCTAAAAAAAACCTTATGTGTACAATCAAGTTCGCCAATTTTCAGGATTCTCTTTAAAAATGTAGAATATGTCTGCACAAAAATAGTACACCGCCATCCAAATTGTAAATATTTCAAACGCTTAATTAAATTTTTGATTCTTAAAATTACCAAGTAGCTTATTTCATGCACACAAATGCTGCAGAAGCTGGCAAACAGTGGTTGGCAATTTCCCCGCTTACACCTTTAATTAATTTTATTTTATTTTAATTAATTTCAAAATTGAATGATACGACTCGAAAACAGAATTTAAAAAAGCCCTGCTATGGACAACAGTTGACACTGGACACTAGATACCCGTCTCAATATTTATAGCGAGCGCATTGTAATTCTGCTTACAATGCAATAATAATGCAATAATTTAAAATACTAATTCTTTGATCCATTATATAATAATGACACTAACGAATTACAAACCTACTAGGCTATTGTTTACAATATGAAAAAATAGGAATCGAAAATCTTGTCGGCGTTTCCCTTCTATAAAATGTTTTCTGAAATCTTGCTCAAAGTCCCAAATCTTACCGAATTTCGCAACACTGAAGCTCAACGACTCGGCTACTCTCATGCATTTTCTTCATGTGACGCTTGAGATTTGACACGCGGTCAGACTCGTATCCGCATAGGTGACAAGTCGTGCTGCTCGTGCTCACTACACTAGCCGTACTTCTCCAACTACCTTCGCAAGAATGCTCAAACTTCTCATCCGGATTAGTCGGTAGCTCAAATTCCATTTCTCAACGTTTGCTAGTCGGAATTTGGGAGTGCCAAACTAACTAAAGTCCGACTAATTTATTAATTTGATGAGTTTGTTCTGCTTAATGGGACGAGTTGGTGACAAGTGACTGAGGTTGATGTTGATGGTTGATCTTAGCCGAGGTTTTGTTCTGTACTGACATGAAGAAGGGTCGACTTGGAAGGTTCTTGGCCTGATATCAATCAGGAGGATTTGTAGGCTAGGTCCAGGTCGGTTAATCATATCGGAGGCCGCATCCTTCGTGTGTGTGCGTAAGGGGACACATGTAATTAGAGTTTGGACAAATTGGGCGGTGTGGCAGGACGATCCATTCATACACAAGCGGCTTCTCCAGTAGTGCCTGTCAGTTCTAATACGTGTTTGGATTTGGACTCAATCTCAATCCTGGTTTCAGGAGGGCTGGTGCCTAGGAAGAAGAATGCCAGCCCCTTTGCTCAAGGCTCACCTGAACCTATTCACCCAATTATGGGATGAGTAAACCTACCTGCCGCAACAAACATTAATATTCAAACCAAACTCTATTTTTGGAAGCTTTCTTCCAGGCATTCCGTGTTCCCTTCAGTTGAAGTGTATCGGGGATTGCAGAATGCTAATATCTCACTATGTAACGTCTCGTACACGAAACGCAGGAAGAATCTGTATTTTACTAATTGTTTGGAAACATTTGACATGTGAAACCCAATTTTTGGAAAGGAAATTAAATTGTGATTTTAATTCATCATAAAAAGGTTGTAATGGTTCAATT
>JAQFYU010002419.1:0-11974 GCA_034694905.1 Ceratophysella granulata
TGTTCGGTCATCACACATTTGACGACACACTAAAGTTTAACAAAATATAGGTTGAATTAGTTAATTCGGCGAAATTATTTGCTGTTGTAGTTGATTTTGATTTTAATATATTATACTCACTGCAAATTTTTCGGAACTTATTAGTTTGGTAATGTCGCCAGGCGAATCAATATTCAAGGCACTTCCTCCCAAATTCGTTAGACATGTTGTCACAGATCCGGCGAGCCGCTTAACAATTGTGCAAGGATTTTTCGGACTCTCCAGGTCATCTTCCGAATGGACACAGTTTATCTAATTTTCATGTTCAAGAATTTAGTTTAGCTAAGAACTCGTTCCGCTTTATTTTATGATATTTAGTTCAACACTTACGAAAATAATAAGGACGAAGAAATGAAGTGCAAAAACGCGCATTTTTAATAATTTGGATTAGGAGTTAACAGATACAACTTTGTAGTAACTCTATTGAAAGAGGTTTAAAGCGTAAATATGCCAAAAGCTTTGTTACTGGACGAATATATGCTGGTATTGAAAGGAAGAAATAATTGATCCACACTTCATATCAGGATTTTGATTTATTTGAGCCGTCTGGTTTCCACATATTATTCTGTTCTGTTTCATAAATAACACCCCATGTATTGTCAAGGATAGCTCTGAGCACTTCATTCCAATGTCAGGGTTTTGCCCAATCCAGGTAAATAGTAATTCTAATGAATCTCAGTTTACGGGTAGTATTTACCGAATTAATTAGTTGAAAACATTGTGCTTTGCCTTGCTGCAAAGTTCGAACTGAAACAATTCCAACCACGGATAACGATATTAGGACATTATAATTAAGTTTGGTATACTCTGACTATGAGATTTGACTGGGATTCCATGATTCGAAACAAAGATCAGGAAATGAGAACAACAAAAAAAAATGGTGACATCATCCAAGCTCATAGCGTGTGCATTGTGCATGTGTCCTTTTCGAACGTGCAAAGTTGAGGGTAGAAGAAGCTAAGCGGGCATTCAAGCTATTTCCATTTTTGCTAATTTTGACTTTACGGGAATATTGACCGTTTTTGTTAGGACGAGAATACCCCGAAATGATGAATGGCCGCTTTGAAGAAACGACGAAAAGACAAAATAATTAACGGAAAATTTTGTACAACGGCCACTCTTTATTTTTCAAGTTTGAGCAGATCTATTCAGGCTGAAAACACTATAAAACAGAAAAATTTACATTGTCGAGGTTACTATATGTATGTAGTTAAGACTTTTTGCACGCAACAACAGAATACTAAAAATTAATTCACCTTTGCTTCTGGAATTCTAATTTTTAAATCTAATCAGTTCAAAATATGTTGACGGCGTATCAAGTATTTACGTCCGCTTTTAAATGATTTTGAAATATTTAAAAGTTTGGGAAAACCAAACGGGCAATGGTCGCGTTCGGTCTCTGCAACTAGCATCATATTCTTTGAGAAATTCGTTGATTAATCAAATGGCACTTCGGAATAAGCTATTGCAGCAACACATTCAAGATTTACAGTCGCACGCATTTACTGGCAATCTGATTGTTACTATTATTAGTACTATTATTAGTTAGTATATTATACTATACTATATTAGTTACTATTTATTATGTAAAATTGCTAGAACTTGGATGATTTCAAATTACAACATACTATTCTAATCTTCAATGCTCAATTTGCTACAAACACACGCTAACTTAGGCTCTAAACATCTAAATTTCTATTCTTAACATCTAAACCGAAATTCATAAAATAGTTTAAAAATCAATAAAACATTAAAACTTATTATATTTTAAATTCTAGCATATTAAGCTTGCAATACTAAATTTTACTACGTGCATTTTAACCACCCTATATTCTGAATTTCTGAATGCCCTAATCAACATGAACTGACGGCATCAGAAAAGCATCAGTGTCTCCAGTGTGTACCGTCTGCGACATACACAACACAAAAACTGGTAAGGCATAATGTACTACATTTTTTAGGGATTATAATTAAATTTATGATTAAATGAGTCTACTCAAAATTTTCGACATTATTTTTTAGCGCTCAAATCATCCATCAACCTTAAAAAGCTAGCTTCAGGCTCCCTGACGCGGTTAGGATTTGCTTTGTCTCACTTTATTGATGCCAGAAGTGTCAGGCGCCGCGCACTGCTGATACTGCTGCGATTCCAGCCTTCCTAAAATGCAAAATATCAGTGTACTGTGGATACATGGCTTATTTTGTATCAGAAATTAGGCTAGAAGGAAAGGTGAATAATGTACAATATTTATACCATAATAGAATACAGGTTGGGTACCCGCTTAGTTAAATAAATCATCCAGTTTTCTGTTCTAACTTAGTTTAGCTGAGACTGAGACTGACGATATGAGAATGTCCTTGTATGAATGTAAGCATGTACGTACGTATTTATACGGCACGGCATACGGCATAGAGCTCACGAACGAATAGTATTTGGTATTTTCTGCAGCTTTGAGATTGGGAATCCACTTCTCCGTTGCTGTAGCTGTGCTGTAATGTGGCCGTCGGAAGTCTGTACAATTTAACCTACCAATTGGTTCATTTCATATTAAATATGGTAAAGAACGGTTAAATCAAGTTGTTTGTTTTTAACTATGGAAACTATGCCTAATATTAGTCGTATCCATCCTACTATCCATTTAACGGCATGAGTTAATTCAATTTAAGCCAGAAGAAGAACTTCCGTGCACCTTTCATGGAAGTCCAATTCAAAGGAACCTGAGGTTTCATATCTAATTTAAAGTGGAATTGATTTTGTTATATGGAAGATGAACTCAGGCTTCCGTCAAGCTGAAAAAAGTACATGCTTACGGAAATCCTTTCGATTGGATCTTGCTTGATTCACCCGATAAATGAAATTTTGAGGAATCGAGGATGCAACCGGTAAAATTATTAAAATCCGAATCAAAAGGAAAGCAAAGGATTTGGCTAGGTTTGACTTCTTATGCCCGGGTCTACTCGATTGGAAGTGGAAGGAATTTGCTTGAGGTACGTCATACGACAAAGTTTGGTTCAACCCATCGCGCTCAAATCAAAATATATGTTATGTTTGGCTAAAAAGATTGTTAGCAGAAGAAGCGTGAGGCATGTTCTGCCTTTATTGAGGTTCACTTCTTCGGGATTTAATTTGGTTGTAATTTAACGGGAGTTAACGAGACAAGATATGATGGAATTGAATCAATGTTGGATAGACAAGTTAAAATTAAAATTCCAATTCATATATTATCTTCCAATCTCGTTAAAAATCCACTGTGATATGATGGAATTTAAGTGAGAAGTGTGTTTTTCCTTATTAAATCACATTAAACTCCACACAACGGGGCAAAAAATCGCTGAATTAGAATTTTCCGTGAATCTGATTTCACTTGTCTTGAGACTTGACTTTACCTGACATCATCATCTCTTCTCATAGTCTTGCAAAGTTCGTATATTGTGTTTTGTATTCTATAAATATCCGATTGCAATATTGTCTAAAAAATATACCAACAGGAATGTATCCCGATACAGGATTACTTAAATACGTTCATTTGAACTCTAATAATTCCTTATATGTAAATTCTATACTCATGTATATCTTCGCCTTCGTTCATAAATAGAAAGAAGCGACCGCTGCAGATTGAGCTTGATTCTTTGCCCCATCACAAGATACTTTTCTTGCTGTTGGTTGTTCTTCAGAAATAGAAGGTTCAGTATAGTGGGTTAACTCGGACGGACTATGAATTTCGTTTGCAAGGGAGATACGGGAGATAGTACACATACGCAAGATGTACATGTGAAACGCTGAATCGTGCTTGCTATCCTTATCCTATGAGCTGATGAGCTGTGGTTCTCTTTTTACCAAGTAATTTTACCGCTTTTGCTTTTCTGTGCCTTGGTTGTGCACTACTACTACTATAGAATTGGAGCGCTCAATAAACGCACTGCTGACTGAAGCGCTACTCACAATGCAGAACATTGGAGCGGCTCTTTATGAAAACACTTGCGCTGTTCGAAACTCGATCGCTGAAACTGATGACTTACGCTCGACGAAACTCTTATACTATTAAGTATTTTGGATGCTTGATCGGTCTAAAATCGGAATTTTTAGCATTCTCTGTCACTTGCCACCATCAACATCGAATAAGTATACTTTATCAAAACATAAGTTATCTTATCACAGCTTTTGCAAGCTTCTTTCGGGACACTACGTGGTATTCAAATACAAGTTTTAGCCGCGAGGTTCAAAAAGTTGTGATAACTTATATTTTGATAGGGTATGTGTCGAAATCGAAAGTTACCACTACTAATAGCTTCTATATTATGTACATGTTTCAGTATGTTCAGTCGCCAATTGTTTAGTTTTTGTTATAGAGCTTAATGATAAAATACATAGCAACATCACAAATTCAAATCGAACATAGTTGAAAATTGTAGTTTTTTTGTGGTCCAATCTGGATCAATTGAAATTGAACGCAAAGTGGCCCGGTGTCATTTGATTTTTGGAAGGGAGATATGAGCTGAAACATTCGTAAATCAAACTATGAACTACTTACTTCTAACTAATTGAATTTTTGTACATCAAATAAAGACCGAATTTTTAAATGATCTTGATGCAAAATGAACCACACGTCCAATATCTATGTAAATAAGTGCATTAAACAAGTGGGACCTAAAATTAGCCCAAAAATCGAGATCGGAAGTACTCAATACTCGGTAGAGAAGGAGAGATTGCAAAATTGCAGCTTTAATCGGCATTAAGTTGTTTTTGATTTCGACTTTTGACAACTATTTGGACCGTGAATCAAGACTTTGACCGACTTTGAATATCGAGGTTGACAATTGCTGTCTTCGTCTCATGGCTTTAGAAGGGTGGATGCAGAAACGGTGCATCCTGGAACTATCGGATGATCCGTCGGATCGGATTTCGAATTTCGGACAGGATAAGGACACTAATCTTAAAATTACATGTAACACTTGATTAGGCTTCGGCCCGGTCATATAAAATAAATTAGATGTTGACGATGATGAATTTCGGATAAGATCGAATTGATTGAGAAGTGTATACTGTCTTTCAGATCGGATAGGATCGAATGAGAAATTTTAACGTTTCAGATCGGACCGGATTGCCAATCGAATCTATTCAGATCGGATCTGAATGCTTTGTCCCAATCCGATCCCAAATCCTAAATTCGCAATATTTTTCTTGTCTTTGCTAGTAGGCTGGCCTCGGATGTCATATTTCCAGATAATCCGTAGGATCCGTTTTCGGATCGGATCGGATGAGAAAATTTTATTTTTCGGATTTGATCGTATGGTTCATGCAAACCCATCCGACATATTTCGGATCGGATCGGATTCGAAAAATATCCGATCCGAAACAAGCCTCACGTGGAATTGAACCACTCATGCAATGCTTGCTGTTGGAATTTGGAGTGGAGTAAGCAGTTCAACTATGTATGTAAGCTAAGCGCTAACCGCTAACCAAACCAATAAACCTAAGGAATAGGAATTGAAAATCAGTAGCTAGGGAATTAGTATTGTGTAACTGCAAATATGCAATGTAAATAAGCAAATCATAACCTACATATATTATTTTTTAAATACCTATTCCATTTTGACTTTTGAATTTTGACCGTTTCTTGAACTGGAATCATTCGATGCCATATCCAAATGTCACAAAATTTGGGATGCGCAGCAACACTTTTGAGAAAATGACTGCTCGAACCAGCTGGATTTTGCCATTTGGCAATTGCTTACGAAGATACTGTATTTGGAAAATAGCTGTACTGTTGTAGCTCATGGATGACACTTAAATAATGAAATCATTTTTTTTTCGTCAGATGCAGTCAATGCACTTAATTCGACGCCCAAAAAGTGAAAGCCCTGAAACTTTGTAGCTGAAGCAACGCAGCAGTAGAGGAAAGTAGATTGAGAGTTAAGTGAGATCGTCAACACAGGATTTCGGGGACCATCGCACCGTGGGAAAAGTCAGAATCGGATCGGAACCGAAGAATACCCGGAAAATGGAATACAATACTAATAGTTCCCAGGTCTGAAACGAGGGGTAGCGAGCATACAGCTGCACAAAACAGTGAAGCATTATGTTATGATTATGCTATGGTTATGAGTGACTTGTGATGTGACTATTATTTTGAATTCACTGAGGAATTCTTAATTACGAGTATTTATGGGAAACGATTAATTAACTTGTACTATTTTATATATTGCAGTCGGTATTCATCACATGTAAATACTTGATTATGCTTTTTAGCATTATTTGTACTTCATCTCAAGTTAATTCTTAAAGTTGAGTAAGTTCGTTTCGAAGAAAGTGGAGAGAGAGGTGATCCAAAAATATACTTTCTCTCTTTGGCCTTCTCTTTGAACTTATTAGTTCTGTCTGATCGAAATTTACGAATCCCATCCAAATTAGGACCCAACTTCATTTGGTTCAACAAAATTTTGAGAAATTAAATGATAGGTACATTTAATCTAGAACAGATAGAAACGAAACCATAATTTCAAAAACCGAACACAATTAAACTATAATTACTTTCCCCAAAGAAACCTTCCGAGTTTATAACTCAACTTTAATCTAGCAGGTAGCCGAGCAATTCGTGCGAATTGAAACTTGAAACTGTACGAACTCGACACGTATTAGAATTAATTTATATGTAATAAATATATATTAATTTTAATATATTTGCTAAATATGTAACTATATATCTGAATAACATGCAAATAGGATTACCTTATATCATCATGAAAGTTGAACGACAAAAATTATATTTCAGGGCTTTGGAATTGTTAAGAATTAGTACAAGTACAAAAAGCGCTCAAACAAACTCAAACATTCCTGCATCCAATGTTCATGCACCCAAATATTCTTACACGCAGCTGTCAGCGTACAATAGCAACCTGCAACTTGTCTTATTTTATTATTAACATGATGCTTTGATTTGAACGCTTGAACATTGCTATGATACTCATCGAATCGAGCTCATCTGAAAAACGATTACCAACTTCAACTATTCAATTCATCAATTATATACATAGATAGAACACCTATTTCATAAATAACGTTTGACTGTACTATTTGTATTCTTCTTTTGGAACCTAATTCCATATAATATGTATAATGAACTTAATATGCCGAATATAATATACTTAAACCCAAGGTCCAAAGTATACAGCTTGCGTAATAATATTAACCCTTGTAAAAAGTTCAGGGTACACTCTAGCAGCATAACATCCTCTCAGGACAGGACTGATCCCGCTCTCACACACACACCAGTCAATTAATAGCAGTATTTTAAACAAAGTTGGCGCCAATCGTAGTATTTTGAGCTTGAATTGGCACGGCTACATAGTTGGACGGGCTCGATGATGGATGGATTTCAGCCTCAAGCAGGAAACTCCTAAAACGCAGTTTGGGACTTTTTTCTGCGGGAAACACAAAATTGCGGAAAACTGCGGAAAGCCGCGGAAAACTGCGGAAAACTGCGTTTTTCCATAAATAGTGCTAAATATGATAAGGGGCGGTACTTAAACCTGAAAAATTTACACGCCAAATTCAAAACAACTTTTCTTATTTGCATTTTGCATCAATAGATTGTCTTTTCTGGATGCAAATATTGCTTTCAGTGCAAGTTAATCATGAATACATGACTGTTTTAACCCTTTAATTAACCCTTTATCAACTGGTATTGAAATTCTCGGAATCAAACGCGTTGCGCGGTGTTTCTCCGATATGGGTAGTAAGACTTATTCAACCAACAGAAACTAACTATTAGTTGTGATACACTACAATTGAACTGCAAATGCAAACCACACGAAGCCCATTGATGCTTATACTAGTACAGTACTCAGTATTACACTGAATTAGTCACCAAGACAGAGTGTATAATTAATTACCTAGGTTTAACTGGATTTAACATATTATTTTCTTAAAATTCGTAATTTAGTTTGAACTGCTGTGTATTGTGGTCATTTTGGCCCGTTTTTTGAATTCCGCAGTTTTCCGCAGTGCGGTACAGTACTCAGTATTACACTGAATTAGTCACCAAGACAGAGTGTATAATTAATTACCTAGGTTTAACTGGATTTAACATATTATTTTCTTAAAATTCGTAATTTAGTTTGAACTGCTGTGTATTGTGGTCATTTTGGCCCGTTTTTTGAATTCCGCAGTTTTCCGCAGTGCGGAATTCAAATGCCGTTGCGGAAAACGCAGTTTTCCGCAGTTTTCCTCACTGCGTAAAACGCACCTCTGCTGCGTTGGGAGTTTCCTGGCCTCAAGCACCGAACCCAAAACACGTCACATCTTTATTTAGAATTGAAGACGATTACATGAATTTAAGGAACTGTTAAATAATATTTAAAATATTTTGATCATTGTGACCTATTAATTACTTCAGCATTAAACATGCAATTGTCTTCAATTTGACACATAGTTAATCAGATCCAGGTGTGGTGAATTTAGAACGGTAACGAGTTAACGAGCTCCAGTCCCATGTCCCGTTTAATTAACTTAATCAAGCTTGGGAGTTCGACATACTAAGATCCCCGTTCAAATCAAACGACCACTACTACTGTTAAGCCAACATGTAGAATTTGACCGTTCAAAACGCGTAAGTAGCAGTAGCAAGACGAACACTCTTCTTCCATCCTTTTGTCTTTTTTTTAAACTACAATATCCAGATTTAAAAATCAGAATTGTCCCTATTTACAGTTATTGAGGCCTTAAGTTCTAAATATTTACAACAATTGAGATTTAAAATCCTAATTCTGGATATTCGTCGGTTGTAAATTGAGAACTGCTGAAGTCTGTTAAATTTTGATGTTTTCGAAGTCAGTATACCTTGTAATATTATAAGTTGTCACAACAATTTGAACCTCGCGGCTAAAACTTGCATTTGAATACCACATAATGTCCCGAAAGAAGATACCAAAAGCTGTGATAACTTATGTTTTGATAAAGTATAAGGGAAGCGTCACAAAGGTTAAATTTCTTATTATTCTCTTCTTCAGAGACACATTCTTTTAATTTCTCGCTTTCGCATATATTTTAGATGGCATATGCAAAGCAGAAAATTGCGCATTTTGTGTTGTCCAACTTAATGCTGACGCATGTACGTATATGGAGCGTGTATAATTGAATAAAGGTCTTTGCCCTATGTGCTCGACCGGCGGTGGGCGAACACCAGAAAAATGGTGAAATTCCCTGTGATGTAAATTAGCAAGATTTGCGTATTTGATCAGGTTTCAGCTGTTGTTTATATATTCAATTTGTTTTGAATTCAAGAATAAAGTAACAAAAAATAAACTGTCAAGCTTTTGAGTCGTAATTCTTGAAGCCACACTGTATTTCATGACGTAATTAACGTCCTGAATCTTGATTATGTATAATCTTCCGAATTTTTAACATACAATGTTGTGAAAGGAAAGTTAAAACTGAAAATAATGTCGGCAATACTCATACTCATACCCTCTGTTACTGGACATCCGATTACTGTCTTGTACATATGTATCATTTATAATGGAGCTCTAATTCCAGCCCGGTAATTTGCATAGAGCGAGTGTGAATCGACTAGCTGTTGCTAGCTTTCGGAAGTCTTGAGGGTATGAAATCGATTGGGTAATTCAATAATCACTGATGCGACCTGGAAGTTTACTGCAAAAAGTGTCGCTGGAAATGAATACTGAACAATGAATAACACTACTTTAGCATCAGGCAGGGTAGACGAGTGCATCCCTTGTACTGTTGTACTACATATCCGTTCTGTAATGCAGTTTGGAATGAACACTTGCCGAAATGCCTAATCATTTCTGTACCCTTCTTTGCAGTTTGGTTCAATAGTAGTAATAGTAAATAGGTGCATTCACAAATTCAATTGACTTTCAGAAAGAATCTCCTAAGAAAAAATCTGGAGAACGATTTGTAACTTTCGAGTAAGATTTTTTTGGAATCCTACTCTTAGATTTGAATACCGCAGTTAAAATCAACAATAATATCTACAGCGTCTCTTGCGCATGCTATTGGAAAAGCTCAGATCGAATTGACCCAAAGTGGTCAAAGCGTATTATTGAACCGAGTGTTTGGCATTTCCAGGATTTTCGAAGGGAGGAGAACCAAACCAACAGTGTAGCGCAATCAATTGTATCCGCGTTACGATACGAACTATGAACTATGTAACATACCGTTGTGCTAACCGCTTCTCCGCTGAAAATACATAATGGAATTTAGGTAACCAACATTAACGACAAAAAATACCCATTAAATGCGACATTAGAATATTTTCAGTTTCAGGGGAAGTTTTGGATTTCGTATCCCATAACCATAGGAATGAAAAGCTGAGTAGGGGATAAATATTTTGTATAGCATTTATTAGTACCACTGGATTTGGATTTAAATACAATTTACACCATTAGAAACAAAGGGTATTTGCGTTTGAATTTTTTTTCAAAATTGGATTTTCATATTACATATTCCATTACTAGATTGAATTTACAAAGAATTGGAAAAACTAACAACATGAAAAAACGAATATCGAATACGAATACACACAGCAGAAAACTCAAAAAATAATTTAGGGAAGGCAGCAGAATTTCCTTCACTCTGTACTGTATGTACATGTACCCATCGCATCGTCATCACACCATTTTCCATTTGAAGGTTCTTGCAACAAAAGCGTCAGGTTGGAATTTGGAATGCGAGATTCTTCATCTAATAAAATTCGTAATGAAATTACCCAAGTAGGTACAATCAGCTTCACCAACGCGCTTCACATTGTTTGAAGTGTTTATAATATAAAATTCAGTATAATATTCTTATTAATTGAACTTGCTAATACCGTATTAAGAATTAATGGCTTGCATTTATTGTGGATGACCGAAAAATAAAACTGTTGATAAAATAGGAAATTGAATGGCCGAACAATCAAATGTTTTCTTGGATGCTTTCGATTCGACAAAACCTAACCCAATCAAACTGAGGCTAATGTAATAATACTGCTTGTTGGATGTTCTGACCATAACCTCACTACATCTCCAGGTGGCTAAAACCAAACAATCTTTTATGTCAGCTATTCTAATTTTTGGTCGGCCGATTTAGTATTGTATCATGAGTAATATGTATTGCAAGATGAAGTAAAGGGTTGGGGTAAACGAAAGTGCGCCAAGGACAGGGAACTAAATCCCACGAGAAGGTATAATCCATGTAATAAGTAAGTTAGGTTTTCCGAAACGCGTGCTTGCTTGGCTCCGATTGGTATACATTGACCAAGTAAAGTATCCATGCATACAAATGTGTGTCTGAAAATAAGAAGAACTTATCTATGGAAAATATTTTAAAGTCAATCATCGGAAATGGTTAAGAATATTTCTCGAATTACCATTTTCAAACTTGGTAAAGTCCAGAGAACGAATACCTACGTAAATCTCAATTACGGAACAAATACATAAATAATTCTATAAATATATTGACACGTGGCTGAAACTTTTCCTTTTCGATTCTTAACGTACAATTTCATAAAGTACTAAATATATTCATACCCGATTCCTTCATCTAACTTTGTTCTTCTCCCATAGGTTGTGCTTGGCACGTATTTCAAAGACTAACGCACAAATTATATAAGTATATATAAACCTGACGAGCTTAATTGTATGCATTGATTTTGCAAATATCTACATGGATGAATATTCACTCTCATAAGGCTTCACGACGGCTGAGGCTGACGACGGCTGAGGCTGACGACGGCTTTAGCTTTCAGCCTTCGTACTCGCCTTCGCAATTCGCAATCCAAAAATATGAAATGCTTTCATTTTTCTGAAGGGCTTCTTATGAAGTTAAATATGTTGAACCAAATTACCATCTATGGGGCACACAGTAATTGTGTTTTTGAAATTGGGAGTGGAAGAGCGTTGTTGATGCAGAGCCTCACGGGTGAACGACAGA
>JAQFYU010002420.1:0-11971 GCA_034694905.1 Ceratophysella granulata
GTTTTACCTTCATGAAGGTGGAACAAAATGCATTGCATTGGAATTGTTCTTCGAAAGAAGTTCTCAGGTTGAATTAGGTCAAGTCATGTCATGTCACCGAGTACCTGTTCCTTTTTAGTATTGGCATATAATAAAAATATTAAAACAAATGTGGTCAGCGGTTGAAGATTTACAAGTTTTTAAGCTTGGGAGTCATGAGGGAGAACTTGGAAGTCGAGTCGAGATCGAGAGTGTGTCTGGTGGGAGATTCGTATTTCGTCTACCGCGTGTTAAAGTTGCAAATTGCTAACATTTTGCAACTCTGAAAGAATTATATAAACTTTGACAGTATACCCTAAATAAACAAAATTTTACATAATCTTCAGAAGTTGAAAGTGTGGTCACATCCAAGCTCGCGAATTACACGGCACGCACGACGGCCGCGGGGAGGTACGTTAACGTCTGACGTCAGAATTTCGAGTAAGATCAACCATCAAATCAAGGCAACACCAAAACACGAATTCGAATTCGAATTTACTAAGTACTGGTTTTAAATTTCACATTGTCCCTTGGAAATAACAATGGCACTACTTAGTCCGCCATTCGTCCTATGTCCACTTTCTGAAAGTAAGGAATTGCTTGGAATTGCTCAAGATCGGTTGGAGAACAGAACAATTATCACCATTGGCAAGAACATAGCAATTCGCTATCACGTAAGTTCGATTTAGCCATTTACAACTTAGAACTTAGAATTCAGATTTCAGAAAGAATTACATATTACTAAAACACTAATAAGCCTGAATTTGCGGATAGATTCTAATTGGACCTATTTTCAATCAGGATTTACGATTTACTATGTGAACAAACTACAAAGAACGTACAACTACAACAAAGTAGTTTGTAGTGTGCGTGCGCTGCTGGTTTTGAAGTGAAGCTACCCAATACCCAACTAACTTATTGTTTTAGTTAAGTACTTGCAAACTTGTGACAATGGTATTTCCTCACGATCCACGATGACATTGCGAGTCGAATTTGATAGTTTATTGATTTGTATGTCCATGTCCATATCGTTCCGTGCGCAATTTATAAATCACTACACATTTAAGCAAAAGTGGATCACTGCACTTACTATGTACTACACTCAACACTATACGCTATAAATCCAACATATAATCACATCTTACTGTACATTTAGATTAGATAACTTGATTGAATTTGTTTTTAGGTTATCGAGCAAAAACAGGAAGTGAGTTGGACCTCCAGTCGACATTGGCTAACTTCTAAAGTTGTCTTTTGTTCTGACCTACAAAAATACGGAGCTGTTATTGACAATGACGTCATCGCCCTATGGGAAGAAGACGATGCTCATCTGGCTTCAATTAAAAAATACAAGGCAAGAACTGAAAATTGATGTGTAATTTAATACGCTATTCGCTATTGCACTTTTGTTCTTTCAATCACTCGCTTGCAGATTTTAGTGCAACTTATTTATAATTTTTTTATTTGTAGTTTGGAGAACCAATTTTTGAGCTACGACCAACGCAAGCTTTTGGAACACTCGTGATATTCAAGAATGGAGCGGTTCGATCTCTGGTTCAGGGAAAATCAGATAAAGCCGACTTTTTGAAGGACTCTGTTGTAGACGAGAAGTTGGAAAAAATAATAGTTACCTCAATTGATGAAAAGACTGGCAGTTTGTTCATTGTTTGTGGCAATCGAAGTGTCCAGAAGGTTTGTTCTTTCTATGGGCAAATATGCTTTGTTCCTATCAACGCAAATAGTAGTAAGTACGTTGACTTGATATGAGTTCAATATATATTCACAGCCGAATTTTAAGTGCGGAGCTGAGAAGTTCAAGAAGTTGAAGATCTTGTCAGTAAAATTAGAATCTACTGATTCCAAAATTACAACAAGCATAATTCAAACGACTGAAATAACAGCAGCGTTGGATGATGACCTTCTAAGTTCTTGTGTCATTATCGATGGAAACAATACCTTCCTGGTCTACCTTAGTGAGTGAAGTACTTACACGAACGAACAATAGCACCCATAATAATATTGCTCAGCGTTATATTAAAGTGTATTTCTAACTTTAGGTTCCGACGGATACTTGTATCGACGTCGACTGCTTCCAACAAAAGATAGCTCAGAAAGTAGCGAGCCATCCAAAATTGCGCTTCTCACAAACTACGTGAGTTGCTCGAACCCTGTTGTGATTAAGTCGTTGGACACGTCAACAATTGTTTTGTACGGATGTGACCCTTCCGAAGAAGGAGCGACAGTGTTCATATTTGACATAAACTACGACTTAGTGCTCTCCAAGCAATCGCTCAAACTGTACGGCTCACCACCAATCATGGAAAAAGTTGGATTGAATATTTTTGTTCCCGTCGGGCTCAACATTCTGGTTTTGGGACTAAGAATCACAAAATCAACTCTCTCAGCTGTTCTTGGTCGTCATCAGCTTCAAAGTGTAGATTTCTTCGAGAATCGGCAACCGTGGGCCAAGGCTTGGGACGATGATGATGCAGGAGGATTAGATTTGGAAGAGGAGAGCAATACTGAAGATGAAGCCGTTTCCGTAGTTGGATTTAAGGAATTGATAAAGCTCGTGAGCACTTTGGAAAACAATGGCCAGCCTCAGTCAATGTAAGCCATGACCGAATACTCAAATTATTTATATGATCGCTAGGAGTTGAACTGGATGAAATTGAATGAATTATTCGTTTCAGGATTTGTAGCCAGGTGATTCCTGACATAATTGAACGACGGAACTTTGGAGCTCTGACTTGGCTGCTCAACTATTTCACTGACATTCCAGAAATTGACATCATCCATATCCTAACGCTTCTCCTGTCCTCGACCACTGAGGAATCAAATACAAACGGAGATTCCATGTCAATTGACGAAGACGAAGCTCCAACTCCAAGTGGCAAAAAACAAGGGGTGCTCGTCTACCATCACAGCAAAGAAATTCATCAAATCCTTCAACGGCCCTTTGACCAGAAACAAATGATCCGAAGCTTGAGATCCATGAACTTTCAAGTGGCGAAGAAGCTACTGCACTACATCTCAGATCGACTGGAAGCTTCCTGGAATTTACATCTCGAAGACGAAGATTGTCGGACTGAAGTTTCGCAAATGCTGAAGTGGGCTTCCACAGTATTGGATGCACACTATCCTCAATTCGTGTTCAATAATGAAATGGACACAATTCAGACTATGCTTACACTAATCGAAGACAAATCACAGGTTATGAGTGCTATTGAAAGTCTTGAACCTCTTTTAAGTTTAACGTTGTCCAGAACGTCCTTTGTTCCTGGGCCATCACCCAATTCTAAGTTTCGAACTGAAATTGCACAGTTTGAGTAAGATTTAATTTTTATGAAATTGTGAATAAAAGTGCGCCATGTTAATTTAGAAATGCATTTGCATGTGTTACGCGATATATAAATATGTACAAATGAACTTGAATTGACAAAACCTTTTAACAGACGTATCTGGATAAACCAGTTAAGCAAGGTTAAGCTTTTCGCGCGCCTAATGTCATAGTACTTCATACAAATGTCATAGTGGCTTCAGGATTGTCAAACTGACGTTTGATTGAACCTACCAATAATGTTGTTAGGACACCACTGTGCCAAATTCAAGCAATTCCTAATTCCTACATTAACAACCAGTACGATTTACAGGCCAAGCTGTATACTCGTACCAAAACCGCTAGGTTTGTTGTGGATGGGCAATCTTGACTTTTTTTTTTTTTAGTAGAAACCTGTCACTACATACTGCGTGTCAGAAGCTTAGGCTGTATTTAATCCTTTAAACTTCAAAATGTTTAAAAAGTCCAACCGCGTGACCCCTCAGCCAAATGTAAGTACAGGGCCCCAAGTTAAAGTCCTTTCTCCCTTCAACATTTCCCTTCATGAAGTCCTGATGCCACCTAATCTTGAAATGCCACCTCAGACTAAAGCTACAACTAAACTTAAAGTAGGGCCAACTCTACCTAATAAGGCCAAATCTGGGGCATCTCATCCAAAATCTAAAGGCGTTGCAACCCAGCCCAAGTCCAGAGTTGGTCCGCCTTCAGTGGTGGCCACTCGGCGGAGACCCCTGCTTAAGAAAAAGAAGAAGCGGCGAAGGTCCAGAACGAAGCAACTCAAAGCTGCGGAATACGTCGAGCTCTCTTTGAAACAAATTGAGAGAGATGCAGCTGAAAAACTGGAAAAGTTTGAAGCGGCTAAAGCAAGAGGTCAGTTTTAAGAACGATTCATTCCGACTTAACATTTAAAGTGTCTGGTTTATACAGACGTATGAGATGGGGTTTAAACTTTTCAACCTAACCATTTCTTGTGTCATTCAACATTCAATGTAATTCTAACCGACTCCACCCACAGACTTCAATCAGATCCGTAGAAGATTGAACGTAGTATATCTTCAATTCTTTGTCTAACATTCATTGTTAAAACTAATTTCAGTGGAACGGCGTCACACCTATGGCACACATGTCCAGGAAAAGTTCATCCAAATGATGCATGAGAAGAAACGCCTGAGCCAAGACGGCCAGGAGCCTGTTCTGGACTCACAGAAGGCGACGACACCTCCACCACGTTCAAAACGTATTAGTATAACCCCAGTTCTCTCAGAAAGTCCAAAACAGCCTGAACAGCATGAGCGCTATTTAGAGATGAAAGAACTCCACTCCGGAAAACTCAAGCAGACATCGGAGAAACCCAAAGCAGTAGTTGAGCTCCATCCAAAGCAACCTTCCAGGACCAGGATGATAATGATTGACAACGTTTGGGTCAAGGATAGTGACTCGGAAGACTCGCTGCCAAAGGAAGAGAAAAGGAAGAAACCGGACAATTCAGAACAAATACACAAAATTCCGATAAAATCAGCTCCATCAGTATCGGTGCAAGAAACTAAACCTGGGGACTTGATCGCTAGCCAACTAAAGCATTCAAAGGTTGAGCATACAGTAATTTTCATGCCAGAACCCGACTCTCAACGGATAACGCCAAACTCCAAGCCTCTTCAACCCAAAAGCATCAGCAAACCGAAACCGGCAGTTGCATCAAATGAAAATCGGATTTTCAAACCGAAAACTCCTTCATTGCCTAATCTTTTGCGAGATTCCAAATCCAAGCCTCCGCTTCTGCGAGGGGCATTACCGGAGACAACTTACAAGCAGCAGACGTACGAGAAGGCTACAGAACTTATAGAGAAAGGAAGCATTGTCGTACTTCGACCACCACAAGAACCAAATACTACAACGCTCCAGAAACCAAAAGATAATTCGTATGCGAAACAATCTTCTCAGAAGTCTAGCACAATTAACGTTCCCAAACCTCCTCCACTGAAAAGTAAGGATGCCCTTATTCCTAAAGCACCACAGTCGTCGGACAACAATTTGGGACCTCAAAATAGGGTTCCTTCACGAGATGGCGTACTGAAGCGGAAAATATTAAAGAAGGACAGCCTCTGGCGTAGAGTTTCTCTGAGCAAAGTCCGAGGCTTGAATAGCGCCAAACCTCGTGTCAGAATTCAGTTTGACCCAAGAAAGGAATGGCGTCAGGCTATTCTGGGCGTAATGCAGAGATTGAAACTGGAAAGGCTTGACCGAGAGGCAGCGGAGCATGAAAGTTCTTCCTCGGAGGATGACCAGGAATCCGAGCTGCCCAAAGACGGAACAGCGCCTCCGCCTAAGAAAAGAGGTTGTTTCGGGAAAATCATGAACTTCTTCAAGGAGAGCGACGACTCGGATCAGAAGAGAGAAACGGTCCTGGAGCGGAGACGCCATAATCTCAAGATCGAGAAGGAAGAACTTGTAAAACTGTTTTCTACTTAAGATAATTTATGGGAAAATTGATTTTTAAACGTATCTAAATACTAATTTGCTTAAGTCTGGAATGAATGAATACCGACACTGACCTGACATATTTTTTGTTTTGGAATTCAAACAGTCAAAAATGCGGAAACATAAGCGGAAAATTCGACGAAAGGCCAAAGAGAAATTGTCCAAACAGAAGGCCAAAGTGACGCTGGAGAATTCCATGGTCACCATTTATTCCAAAGTGGTTGCCCAGCGTCGATTTTTGGTGGACAATCACCATATTGGTCTGGCGGCCATGGCCCAGGCGAAGGAGAACGCGCATCCTGAGCAAGGAGACCGACATCCGTCTTTGGACCCATTGGCCATGTCAAATATTCAACACGTTTCCACTTATCGAGAATTTGCTAAAAACGCTCATGGAGCTCTACCGTCTCGGATGGGTAAAAGCATTATTTCTTTTAAAATAATAAGCAAGATTAATCTGATGTGCATTCATTTGTCATCCTCATTTTCTATGCATATTTTAGTTGATACTCCGGACAACCCGACCGCCAATTTGTTCGCATCACTTGTGCCCATCCTGAAGCAGAAGATGCACACGACCGCAGACGAGACGACAGCAGATGCGGCCATTCAAGTATGTGTATTTTCATTGTGTCCTGTGATGTGTCGTCAATCACGAATCTGTCTACTTATGATATGACTCGGTACTTTATCTCTGTGTCAGAAATTCCGAGATGCGAATAAAGATGTACGCCGCCCTTCTGGGATTCCAAGTTCCAAGGCGGAGCACCCGGAAGATTCTCTCATTAGCGACAAGTGAGTGACAAGTGCATGCCCCTTGCCCCAGATATTGATTTTGCTTTGCATTTTCAGAACTGATTTACGAGCAATTCCGGCCAATATTTCTCAAAAACGAGGTGTTAAGCAAGAGCGGGATTTGGCGAATAAGCGCAAGGCCGAGTATTCACTGGGCTTGACCCACCGTTTTAAAAATTGCTGTGGGGGGTTTCTCGTGAGGGTGAGAATTGAAAACCGGTTTCGTCTACATATCGCTTCGTACTACATGGAATTAATATTGAACTCTGTGTATTTTCTCTGATTAACAGTTTCGGCGAGCCTATCGGGACTTCCGACGCTTCACCAACTTGTGGCAGATCTCAATTCATAGAATTGATGGACACTTTGGGTATGACCTTCCTATCTGATAATCTGAAATGCCCAGCGTATTCGGGTTGCTGGAAGACCAAAATCCCGAAACATTTTGTGAAATAAGTCTATTGTTCCCCAGAGTTGGCCCTTCGACATATTTCCGATGGCTTCGTTCTGTGGTATTTTTGAATATGCTCTACATGACATTTGCGTAAGTTTTATCCTGAACAATTAGCATGGATTGAAAACTGCAACAGACGATGTAACTGAATTGGATTGTTTGGCAGATTTTCCTTTATGTTGTTCCCGGAATTGCCTAACGCTTCTCCCCCTTCCAGTAACAATGAGTTTCAGTTCACGGACATCTTCTTGGCTGAAGTAATTTAAATCCTTTTTGTTGTGGGTCATTTGAGATTGTAATGGATCGATTCACAACTTTCTGAATACAGTAAGTGGATATTCAGGTTCTCATCATAGAAATTCATTTTCCAGGGTTATGTCGGGACGTCGTTGATGTTCTACGGTGCTTACAAGTTTTACGATGATCGAATCACCCATTTCAGGAATACAGGATTTCGGTTCGTTTTCGTGATGCTCGTAATATTCGTGTTCAATTCCATCTTCATTGGAACCAGGTACACATCAAAAAGTATATTATATTAGCATAGTACTCAAACCCAACAAGTATTAAAGCATTTGGGGGTTTCAGGATCCGCCGGTATTACCTGAATTCGATTGCCAGAATTAGTGACACGGAGCACAGTGGACAGGGTGACTTGTTTGCCAAAGTTCTCTGTTCCTGGGATTTTAATATTATCAACAAGGATTCTGCTCACAGTCAGCATCGAAGTATAGCACGAGAATTTACGGTAGGATTTTCAAATTGTGGCGTTATTCGAAGTACTGGAAAATCAGTTCAAATCTATTCTAAGTAGCTTCTAATCTGATATTTCGAAATGGATTTGCAGGAAGAAGTTGAAGCCCAGGATAAGAACCGGAAAAAAGTGGCAGCGGAGCACGACATTTCTGCCAAATGGTTAGGAAGCCACGGAGGCCTAATAATTCACTGGACTTTCAATCTGGTCCTTTTGGCTATCGTCTGTGCCTTTGGCTATCTCATGTACTTTCTCCTGGAAAGACGCCTCGTTACTCTGGTTCGTTCTTAGAAAATCACAAGATGCGGATCTATGTTAAGATATGTTGTCATTTAATTTGGTGTGTGTGATTTGTTGCATTTCAGAAAGAGAGTGACGAGTTAAGCTGTAACCAACATTTCAATTCCTTGTTGGATGTGGCGTCAGCCAGCATCTTTAGCTTCGTAACTGCAATCTTCACACCATGCTGCATCTGGGCCACCAATGCTGAGTCTTGGGAAACTGTCACTAAACGAACCAACTACTTAATTGCTCGGTATGACACGGCTAGCTTTCAACTCTTGGTCTCCTTGTTCACCCCAAATAGCTGGTTCACCCTACTGATCGATATAACTTTGTTTCATTTCAAACAGAGTGGCGCTGATATATATTGCGATGCTCTCCGTCTTCTACGTGTTTTGGTTGGATAGCTCGGTGGTAAGCTGGAGGTGCATAATACGTAATATTATGTTTGAAAACTAATTGGGAACTTCTTCACTTCAGGTGAACAAAGCAGGGGAAACATGTTGCTGGGAAAATGAGTTTGGCAACGAGTTGTACAGAATAGTCATCTTTGAAAGTGCTTCCAATCTGATAGTCAATATTTTCGTTCACAAGTTGTACCCAGCGTTTGTCAGGTACGTGCCATGCCATGCATGCCATATATGTATGTATCATCTCCACGTACTAATCCCAACCCAATCAGTGGTAAAGTGAAAGGTGAACTCTTGAAATTATGTGAGTATTCTTCATTCTTTAGGAAATGCTTGAAACGAGAACCGCCTCCGCTGGAATTTCAAGTGGAGGTCAATCAAATAAATTTAATTTTTATCCATACTCTGTCAGGAGTTGGAGTCTTTTACTCACCTGTTCTGCCCTGTGTGGTTCTCCTCCGTCTCATCATTACTTTCTATTGGCAAAAAGCAAGTATCCTAGTTAGAATCATATAACTAGTATTTATTTTATCAGTTTCTTGGTCGAGGTCGAGAGCTAACTTCTGACTGTGTTTTGCTTCTCCAAAGTACCTTCTCTTCACAAGCTGCTGCTTTCCTCAACATCAGCTTCATCAGAAGGACATCTACTCACCTTATTTGGCTGCCTTCTTCATTTCTTACCTCATGGTCACGATTATGAATATCTGGATAGTTGCAGAGTAGGTACAACATATCCGAGTTTTTTACCTTCAGTGTAAAATTATCATAAGGACTCTGATCCATTGAACGTGTTTCTCACCAGAGTTCGACCATCAAACAACTGCGGCCCATTCCGGAATTACACGAGCTTTTCAGATGTATTCCACGAAACACCGAGTTCAGCCTTCATTGCGGGTTTTCTCGAATTCATCACCGAGGCCCAATTCTCCTACTTTTGTCTCTTCTTCGCTGCGTAAGGATAACCCAAACTTTGACCACCCGAATTCTACTTGAATCCAAACCAACCGATTTGTATTTGTGGGATCTTCTTGAGCACTAGTCGTTAATTGTTTCTTCTTTGGAGTATCGAACTTTCTAGTTTTTACTTATGCATTAAGTTTATATGTACTTAAGCCGACATTGAGAACTCGGATGTCGGCCTTATAAAATCGGTGAATGTGTTTGCGGCATATTGACGCAACCCTCGGATTACTCTTATGTGCGAAGAGCTAACATTTAATTTCTAGCTACTAATGAAAGTTGACCAAATTGACTTCTAGTGGCGTGGTCTTCACGTTCCGAGCCTGGGGCAACGCTTACTTCGATCGAATGAAGCTACTACACGATCTACTTCAATTAGAACGATTGGACCGTGATTTTCTGCTCAAAGCAATGTTCAACATTGCCAAGATGAATGAGAGCCGGAGTGAAGTAGGAAGTGTTGCTGACGAGCTGCAAGAACACCTGTTG
Source organism: Ceratophysella granulata (assembly GCA_034694905.1). Classification (NCBI taxonomy): domain Eukaryota; kingdom Metazoa; phylum Arthropoda; class Collembola; order Poduromorpha; family Hypogastruridae; genus Ceratophysella; species Ceratophysella granulata. The sequence goes on from JAQFYU010002420.1 coordinate 9,981, forward strand.
GATGTCCAGATTCAACTGGCAGCACAACCAGTTCTGGCGAGGAGACGAAGAGCCTTGCCAGAAGTGGAGCTTCGGGTGGACATCATGGATTTCATGACGAAACAAGCCAAGCTGGATGAACTGCTGGCAGATGATCCGGATGATCTGAGACATGGCGAAGCAGGTCATGGACATGGACATGATATTGAGGACGACCATCGACCATCCGTTTATCCTCTGATGATGACACTCTCTCCAAAAGCTATTCGAAGACTCAGAAATCGAAGACTCTCCATCCCTGCAGCCCTTTTTGTGGAAACAGCCGAAGCCAAAAAGCTCACCCTCAAAAGAAATAGGCCGCAATAGTCCGAGTGGTCCTAGAATGTAGTCCCGAGAGGAGTGAATGTAATTTAAACGAGAAGCAATAAACTGAATCCATGACCTTCAGGTACAGTTTTATCCAGACCAATCAAGTCCGCGAATTTAAAAAAAATAGCAGCCTTCAAAATGAGGCATGTAAATGGAAAGCTTTGCAAATTAATCAAGAGATAAAAAATTAATCGTGAATTCGCAATTTACGACATGCACTTCAAAATGCCTCGAATGGAATCTAAATTGAAACTGAATCTGATGTTAATTCGTATTCCTAGCCTATGACTCGCTAAACACGAAAAGTGTTTTCTACTTTCACCAATGGAAACATACGTTGCCATGAAGTTGAAAGAGGAGCTGCATGTTCTGAGAAACGAGAGAAGGTTGGGAATTGGTGAATTATTTCCTCCTTTGTTTCTCCTTTCACCGCCTGACAACTCAGATTGGGTTTTAATTTAATTCCCGAGTCTGTAACCCGACACTTTCTCTTCCGGGAAAAAGGCTTTCTTTTCTCTCTGGAATTGGATTAGAAGAAGAAGAAGGGAGTGTGTGTGTGTGTGGCCAAGTAATGGGATTTTTAAAGCAACTCCGCTCTCTGCATAAATCAAATTCTGGCTGAGCGGAAGACTTGTAAGGCCTCCGTGTACTCCGCTTTCTATTACTCTTTTCTAATGGTTATTTTTATGACGAGAGAAAGTGCTCATTCATAACTGCTCCACAGACCCTGTTTTCTAACCAAACTCTTTAATGCGTACTTTGCTCCCAGATCACTTGACTTCAGCTTCCGCTTGGATTTGGATGAATACTCCTTAGCTCACACTCCATAAATCAGTAGTCCTGAGACTGCGTTATTTTGACTCAATACGAACATTCCGCTTCAGCCAAAAGACGCTAATTCACATACCAGAAAGACATCAGACGGTTTTTAATATTTCGTTTCCAGAAATCTACGATCCAAGTCCATGCATAATCGCACTTTGAAGTCCAAGATTCTTCCATCATTCAAGAACTCCCTTTTAATTGCACAGAATTGAAAGGGGCAACGATACACTGCTGGCTATGCGTGCCTCCATTGGGATTTTCCATTTGGAAGAGATCAGAGTTGAACTACTACTGCCTTCCAGTTCTTCTGTTCCACTGCGATTAATTATGCTTAAATTAAATCCCAAAGGATTACTCATGTGTGTCATTTAATTGGAATAGGTGGAGTACCTACTCATACCAATGCTCACTTCACAACTCACAACATCCTTCATCTGGATGAATTTGTCCTGCTATTCCAACACACTCAGTTCATATGTCAGACTCCAGAATCTCCGACAGTTCATCCTAGTGAAACCAAATCAGGTTATAAAATTCACACCTGGCTAAAACCCATTTGTAACTTTTGGTATAAAATTCATCTTTTCCATTATAAACCGAGAAAAGTAACATTCTGCTGTTGTAACGTATGATTGAACAGATTGACGGCTTGGACCATGTTGGTGACGAATGGAACACCCTTCCAGCACGCGGGAGAGATGTATGTGCTGTGGAGTTGTGAGTGAAAGTCCTTGACTGTCCATCCAACCATGCCATATGTCATTGTTCCCTGCACCGTGTTGATCCAGCTTATTGCTCCGGATTGATGCGGTTCAGAT
>JAQFYU010002421.1:0-11970 GCA_034694905.1 Ceratophysella granulata
TCCATGCCAGGTTTGCGCGTAATTTCTGTATCTTTGGGATCGAGAAGAATGCATGGTTTGTTACAAGCTGATGAAATTGCTACAAAAGAACACATGACGACCAAAAACGTTTATATTTTGTTTTACATGTATGAAAGCATCAAGAGTTTTGTATTTAAAAATTTTCATAAATATTTTTAGCTGTTGGGACAAATTACCTAAGCTAGAGTATATAATGTTCAATTTTAGTTTACGTTGTGAAAATATTTCTGAATGGCGTATATCTAGCGTTTTTTTCCCGACTGCAGTGGTGTACAGATACAGTCACCCGAAAATCGAAACACCTAACACCACCGCAACGCAAAAAACCGCAACGCTAAAATCCCATCTCCAAACCTGAAACCCAAAAACCGATTGTATTTTTATATAAATATTTTTGGTTTTTATGACGGTTTTCTCCTATTTGTGGTGGTTGCTTTTTTGGTTTTATTCATTTTTTATTAGTTTATATGCTGTTGTATTTTTTTGCCATGTTTTTATTCGACTCGTTTTTCCTTATTTCTATTAGTGTACTTTGCTCCGTTTAAATAGATTTTTTATTCGACTTTTACTTGTATTTGATTCATTTCATTAGTGTTTTACTCGTTTCTTATTCATTTTTAGCAGTGGTTTATTCGTATTATGTCTTTTAATTAGTCTTTTATTCAGTTTTTGAAAAAAAAAATGCTTTAAATCTAGAAAATGCATTGTTAATTATGAACAAGCCAATTCTGCAAAGTCGGTAATACTTACAGTGTATGTGGCTACTAATATAATAATAGAAATATATGCACAATATTGACTATGAAGCACAAAATGCAATCTATTGTTTGTAGCAAGTGCTGTTCTGTGACAATAAGCATTGTTTGAGAAAGGTTGCAATAAGCATGCACACTGTGCAAAAAAGTTTGGCCCGAGTTAAAAACATGAAAAGCGCGTCATGCTCTTACTGACACAGTTTCATTTTGTTTCTTTGCTGACTGAGCCTAGCTCGCCCGTCTCCCTTCCTTTCATTCAATTAGTTCATAAATCCTCAGAAAAGCTACACCGTGCACCTCGAGCTAAGTCCCTTCTGAATTCTGAATCACAATAATAGCCTTCTGTTAAGTCCAAAGCTCAACAGAGCCAATTACAAATTATAATTTTTCGGATGTGAGTTAGGCTCCCTATTATTAGAATGCCGCAACAAAGGGAAGATCTTACTGCAACACTTCCACTGTCTGACTATTTGGGCTGGTGCTTTGAAGGTGATGCAATTGTAATTACCACAAACACCGGATGTGAGCAACAGACGACAATTTACTATCAGCCCGAATTATCCTAATTGACTTTTTCCATTTCAGTTCTATTGTGCATTATTGGGATTGAGCATTCAGTTGTGCAGTGAATTTAATGTCTAGTTTGAATTATGCAATTTTTTTAAGCTTTTTCCTCAGTTTTTCCCGAAAAGATGAGAAGATCTCTAAAATGTACACAAGAAGTCATTTTCCCTTAAAATTCGATCTCAGCTTCAGATGTTACATGAAATTGAATCTGACGACTGGTATAGAAATGTTAGAAATAATTCTGATTTAAAAATTTTTTACTAACCGACGTTTAATCGATGAACCCAAATTTAAGAAAGGTCGATTGGCAAACAAAAAACTTACACAAAAGCTGTTTTCCATACACTTGTCCAATTTAATTGCATTTTATAATTTTTTGAAAGACAAGCTACAGAAACTTGCACATGTCACGGTACAATACACGAATGATGCTTACCGACAGTAAACACATAAAATAATTTCTCTATAAAATGAGCAGTTGCTGTGTATGCTCAATATATGTTTGTATGTATCTGTCACAACAATTTTGTCAACGTCAGCACAGGTACCAGTGAACAATGTCATGGAAACGTAAGCCTATACAATTCAATTTCTCCTAATTCTAGATTCCTAAGATTGAAAATGTTGATGATGCTCAGCTCCGTAACAAATAATACACTCCAGAAGTGACTCCGACTGCCATAGCAATGTTGCATAAAAAATACAATGCTACATAAATGAGTATCTTCAAGTTGATACTCTCGAGCTGAAAAAAAGAATGCTGAAGTGTGTAAATGAGATAACTGTAAGTAAAGAACACCACTACCGAGTTGTATTGTTGTTACCGCGAATTCAAATTCACAACTCTGTTGTGAATAAAACTGGTAACTAGTTTGAAATAAAATAAGTTTAGATCGTCTTTTTTTTCAATTCTCGTTGTAGTATTCTTGCAAACTGTAGTGAACAATAAAAATGTTGACACACGTCCATGTATGACTTAAAATTAATTCCCAATATTTGCATGCATTTAACCAAAATATATGAAATACAACTAGATGTCATCTCTGCTGTACCTGATTTACTTGAAGCCTTCTGCGTTCCGTTCATCTGCTAAAATATTCAAATCTGCACATGCCCTCCGAGCTTATGGCAATACAAATCATAACCTAGCCTCAAAGCAACTCTGATCTGCGATATCCGTCTCAGTGGTGCACTTCCAATTCCAAAGTGAAAGACGAACCTCTGAATTTGAAGCCTGAAGATGATAAACGGATTCGGAACATGTCACCTGAGCAAGTAATTAATTTTGAAACTAAATACGTGTAACTAGTAATACATCCTCCTCCTCTCCCTTGCCTACTTCCTAATTCTCAAGAACCCAATTCCCAAATGTAATCCAACACGAATTAAACACAAAGTGCCACACTCTGCTCACTTGCAGTTGGACTCAAATGAAGAAACATGGCCTAGCTTCTGCTAATCTACTGTAACTTAATCCATTACTTGATATTTCTCAAAACTCGAGCAGTAGACTGGATCCGTTATCATACTTTATTCCACTCACTCCTAATTGTTTCATATTTTTACTCTTTTCATTTCAGTGGAAAGAAGGAAGACGTGCGAGTTTCGTTCGAGTTTCATATCGAGAGATGCTCAATTGCCTGCGGTTCACCCAAAAAACCCAAACTAAACTAAAGTACGGTTATTCCAACACAAATACAATAATTCGTATAACATTGTTCGAGACCGCCTCCTCATGTTCACATGCTCCTGTCTGCCTGCCCAATGTGTGTGTGGTGTAATTCCTTGGATTGTAACAGAATACTACTACTACATGTGTAATGTTTATATTAGGAACGACGTGGTAGGTTACATCTTAAAATCTTAATCCCAGTAAGACATCATTGCAATTTAGAATCTAGTCCAGAATGTACAAGTGTAAAAGGAGATGAGCTAACTACTCGTACTTCGCATGGCCACAGATGAGTTGAGGAGGAGCAGTGGCGAATATTAACCTCTTGATTTACAATAGAATTTTAATTTATGAACGTATAACGCGTTTTAATACAACACAAAGTATCGAACAACTGTGCAAGAATTTAAGAAATGACAAACTACCCTAAATCTACAAATGTAACAATTTGACTGGCAAAAAATTAAAAAAAATTCAGTTCAACAAATATTTCAATTTCAAACTCAATCTCGTATTATGCACAACTTCATATCAGACGCCAATACAATAACTAATGAAACTAGAAAGCTAATATAATATATTAAATTATCATTTTGTTATTGACTGGCGGAAAAGCTCACTTAGTTTTCTGATATTGGCAATGGCAACAACCAAAGACTAAATTTGGCTAACCATGAATTTTCACATTTGCCCAATTGGAAGATTAACATTCATTCTTGGTATGTTAGGTTAGGCTCTACCGAAGCACTCCAACAGAATTACATCACTTTCAGAAGGATTAGGTTAGATTCTGCCGAGCACATTCGAGAAAACATTGTTTTTGAGTCAGTCGTTTTAGTTTTTGATCAGCTGCGGGCTGCGTTAAGTGTGCCTATGTTAAACTGTGTTCAATCTTATACAATAATCCCGATGAAGTAAAACCTGCGAGATTACGAAGAGTTCTCGGCATCAGTGATTAATTAATCGAATGTTGTTTGAAATTCTGCACAGAAAACAAGAATGTTTTCCTTTAAAGTAAATACAAAAATGTTGTATGAAATTCTGCCCAGATGAATATTTTAAATTAAAGAGTAAATACAAAATTGATGTACGAAATTCTGCTAAAATAACATGAATGTTTTCAATAAAAAAATAAATACAAAAATGTTGTTTGAAATTCTGTCCAGAAAACATGATTTTTTAAATTTAAGAAGTTACTTGAAATTCTGCTCAGAAAACATGAATTTTAAAAAAATGCAAAAAAGTTGTTCGAAATTCTGCTCAGAAAACATGAATGTTTTCTATAAAAAAATATACAAAAATGTTGTTTGAAATTCTGTTCAGAAAACATGAATTTTTAAAATTAAAAAGTAAATAAAAAAATGTTGTTAAAAATTCTGCCTAGAAAACATAATGTTTAAAGTAAAAGAAAAAAATTTTGGAGTTTCTGCCTAGAAAACGTGAATGACTTTTAATTAAAAAATAGATGCAGAAATTTTGTTTGAAATTCTGTCCAGAAACATGGATTTTTTTCAATTAGAAAATATATACAAAAATGTTGTTCGAAAATATGCCCAGAAAACATGGATTTTTTCAATAAGAAATAAATGCAAAAATGTTGTTTGAAAATCTACCCAGAAGACATGAATTTTATTTTAAAAAATACAAAAATAATGTTGTTTGAAATTCTGTTCATAAAGCATGCATTTTTTAAATTAAAAAAATACAAAAATGTTCTTTGAAATTCTGCCCAGAAATCAAGAAATTTTATAAATAAATAAATAAATGAATGTAAAACCATCCCTGAGAATTTTATTATTTAACATTAGATTCCGTGCAAAGAAAGTGTCTAAGTAACTAGAGCAGCATGGATTTGGAGATCCGCCACTGTGGACGAAATACATAATGAAACAATAGGGGAGAATCTAGTGACACAATCTTGAGCGTTGAGTGATGCGGTGTGATGTTACAAGGAAGATGCACGCGTAGAAGAACTATTATGCATCCTGGTGCATGAAGAAGATGAATTCCTCCTTTCATTCACCTGTCCTCTTTTAATAAGTCCGTACCACATAATGGAAGACATGGGATTATCATAGCCCCAAAAAATATCCCATTTTTTTGTTTTCTCTATTTCTACTACGTACAAGCTCTCTGTGGCTTATAGCAGAATGAATGGAGCCATTTGGACTTAGCTGCCTTTTCCACTCGTTCCCTTGTTTGTTTCTCACGTACGTGGCGTGTAAGTGTCTACAGTGTCAGCTAATGACTGAATGAGCTAATAATGATTTGAGTAAGGAAACGAGTCCTCAGGCTCTGGGCTCATTTTCTAAAACTCCTTTGAATTCCGTTTTCTCAAAAAGGCATTTTTAATAAGATGTTGTCGAGGGATAAAAAAAGAGTCTGTCACTAGTCCCGTTCCTCTCAGAAATCCGGACTCAAGTCGGATTTTTAGAATAAGAAACTAATTAATATATTCAGGTCAGATCTGGGATTGGATGTGGACATTGTAATTGGAAGAAGAGACCCATTCTCAAGTGGAATCAATTGACATGGGTGTGTGTGTGTGGAATGGAATGCTCAGGCTGGGCTGCACTGCACGCACGCACTGGTCTGGCTTGACAGAGCGTTCCAAGAAATCCGAACAATGCCGAGATGAAGATGAGCATTGAGTTTGCACAGTGGATGATGGATCTGCATTTAGCAGTGGATTGTGGATTGTACACATCATAAATCAGAGGAAGAATACTAATGTATTTGACACTCACTTCAGAATTGAAGAGGAGTAAGTAACATTCTATTTCAGTCTAACGTCCAACCTGGTTCGACGTTTGAATAAATCAAAATAGCGGTTTTTGCTAGTTATATTAATCACAAACAACGAATTATGATTAATTAGATGGATTCCTAAATATTCGTCATCTTCATTCGTGTCGTCTAAATCCGGGTCTTCTTGTGTCGATATCACTCATTTGATGAAGCGGAACAGATCTGTGTTTTTTTTGCTAATAAAAGGATTGCGCACTAAAGTATGCAATATGGGGCGAAAGCGAAACACATGTTATGCACAAAATACGAGTTTAGAAAATACTTGTTAAAAAAATCCAGATAGCGAAGTTGTAAATTTCAAACTAGCCAAAAGTTTTCTGTATAGAAAAAGAAATGAAACAATACCTTTTTAAAATATTCAAATATGAAGTAAAAGTGCAAAAATATGAAGGTATAGAAAATTCAAGGATGGGCAGCATTACACGGATATGTAATTTGAAATTACATGTAATTTGTTGTCTTGTATTCCCTGTTTCGATGAAATTGTGCAAATTACAATGTTTGCAACTTAATTACACAATTACAAATTACAGACTTAATTACAGTACATTTGATACCATTGGCTGTTCTTCAGTGCAAAATGAAAATGAGTTTCAAAAAGAAACACGAGACAATTAACCTTATGACAAAATGAAAAGTAATTTGTCGAATTTTGCCTGTTTCACATTTTCAAAAAAATTGCACACAAAATCTCAACAAAACCCAACTTTGTTTAAAATTCAGAAATAATTGTAATTTGAACTTTTCATAACTTAAAATACCTAAATTACGAATTACTGCATTCATCACATTTAAAAATTACAAGTTGGCAACTACTTTGGGGCTTGAAATTAATTTAATTTCAGAACCTTTGCCAAAATGAGAAATATTATGTCAAAATATGCAAATATGCAAAAAAAATAATAATGCGTTCCCGAAATTAGTTATGAATTAGATTTAGGCAAGATATCGCACCAGAAGCTATGGCATTGACTCGATGTTCCACTAACCCATGTCATAATTGACTCTGGTTACGTTAGCACAACGTCGTATTGGCGCTCTAGAAATCAAACGTATTGCAAAGGTTGAACGCAACGACGCGAACGTTCTTCCGACGCTGCAATTGCAATGCCAAATAGGTCTCTCAAGTCCTGACTGACCAACATTTCATTCTCAGATTTTGATTCTGAAATTACAGTGTGTTCACATCGTTCGCTGTCACAAAGTTTGTTAGCTAAAATTAAAGTTAAAGAGCAAGGACCGGATACAGATACAGGATGGCAGGTCGAGGTCGAGGCCGTCTACAGCCAAGTTCAACCCCAGCTCAGGGATTCGTATATGGCTGGAAGTACACGGGACCTCCAGTATCTTGCACCAAAGTACTCAACTGTGGTCATCCCTGTCTTGAAAGTAAGTACTATTCTCACACACTAAAACTAAAACTAAACACACTAAAACTAGCACACTAAAATCAACAAGAAGGGTGGACAAATTACGTGGAAACTTATTTTGAAATTACGCGTAATTTGAAATTACATTAATTTGAAATTACCTGTAATTTGAGGTGTCTAAATTTTCTTCACTTAGTACTAGTTACATGGCATTAATTTATGATTTTAGGTAAATTTGACCCGGACAAACCATGTCGTTCGTGTGTAGAATATATGGAATTTAATCTTCCCTGCGGACACAAGGTGAGTCAATATTACAGATCAGTAAACTACATTATTAGACCTGGCCTCCTAGGCTGAGGGCTTATGCGATTGCTCTTTCTGTCTGTCTGTCCGTCACTGATTTTCTCGGAAGCAGGCGCACGAGTTGTATGTAAAGTGGTATCAACGGAAGCTTAACTGCTTCAGATTAGAAGCAGAGCTTTTATATGTAAACTGGGTGAAATACCGTGCGAACTTTTGAAAATTGGGTCTCCCAGAAGCGTCAGAAGAAGTTTTAGAAATTTAAAACCAATTTGCAATTTCGCCTGAATCAACTCATGAATAGCATGACATGCTAGACAATAGATCTGTAGTTTATTTGCCAATTTCTATAGGCTTTTGGCTACTGCGGAATTGGAATTCCAGAAAGTCACAAGTGTCGGGGTGTTTGCGGAAAAAGGCGTCGATGTGGTCATCAGTGTCTTGAGGTAAACAAAATAAGCTGGTGGTATTTTAAGATAATTATTCCAAAATGACAAATAGCTAATCATTATTTTCCTGGACTACACTACAGGGCTGTGGAGTTCATGCGACGGACGAGTGTGACGATCCAGCGGCAAGCTCATTGGATGCATGTAAATACTGCGTTGTTTACGTAAGTGTAAAACCTGGTTTGAATCTGAATTCCATTCGGTATGGAGAAATGTTACAGAATGGCTTGATTATATGTAGCGTGAAGCCAAACTGGGAAACCGACCGATGCCCGAGTATTTCCTGAAGCTGGACAACGGAATTCAGGCAGATGATCCACTTGGACCCCGTTTCATGGAAAACTGCGTAGGAATGACTCCGGAACAAGTGGCGGAATACCGACTCAGACTTCAACGCCAAGGAATTGTCAAGGCTTCTGACTTTCTCCGAAGATATCATTAAACGACGTCAATGGTGCATCATCAGGACCAAATTCAGTAATTCTGTGCAATATCAAATATTTATGCAGTAAACTATTTGCCTTATAAAATGTGGTCGGTCACCTCGTTACTGAACTGTAAACACTGTAGTAACCGGAACCCAACTGCAGTAGTATGCAAATGCAACTAGGTATGACGCCTAATTGATTCAGGTGAGGACAAGGAAGAAAGGACCGTAATAAGTAAGAGTTGTATTTTTGGGTATTTCTTTGGGAAACGGATGAAAGGATCCGGTATGCAATTGGGCTGGTCGGGATTCCATAAAAGTGAGTTCATCTCTCCACACGCTCAACCCAAAGACATGACTCCTTTGGAATCTTCCCATCGCCCATGTCCTCCTCGTTGTCACTTTTAAACTTTGCTAAGAAGGTAGTGAAATGGACCTATTCCTGTATGCAAGCATTTTGCATCTCAAATGAGCTCCTGTTCTTACCTGGCGTTGGTGTGGTCCCCAACATATCCGGTTAGATTGGCAAATCACAACACTTTGGCAAAATTTCTAGAAACATTATGGAATTGAATGTTAAGTAACAGTAGCCAGCTCAACTTTGAACTAATTAAAAATGGCATTTGTTTTATATGCATAAACTCCTATTTTTGGAAATGGCGTTTTCAAATAGTTTTTTTTCAGGTCAGTTTCATTGTTTATTTTTTTATCTCAGTAGTGCCAAACAAAAACAGGGCAATTTTATGACGCTTTCAAAACGACTTCATTAACTTTAAAGAGATTCTAACTGTATTTCGATCTTTTAAGAAATTAATTATGTTTGCAGGTTTTGAGCATTGCCATTCTCCATTCTCCCTTAAATGGAAATAAATTGTTGATGATGTTGGTACTACACAGGTAAAATTGAATGGAATATTTTGCCAAACAGTTTCTGACAATCGTTACGATTCAAAATTTTAAATTGAAAAAAAAAAAAGCTGGAAAATGAAATTGATTTTAATCAGCCATAATTGGCAATTTATTTAATTTTTGATTTTGATTTCGCTACTCCTGATTCCCCACTTTAGCCGGCACAGGTTTCAGACCAGAAGGTCTTATGATAGTGTCTATCTGTCTGTCTGTCTGTCAGAAATTTTGAGGAGGCGCTATGCATGACACGTATTATTAACTTTGTATCATTCGAAGCCTAAAATGATCATGAAAAAGCGCAAAGGACTTCACAAACACTACTAAGTAAGTTTTATAATAGTAGCCCAGGAAGATAGATTCCGTCCGAACTTTTGTAAAACCGGTCTCGTAGAACTCAGATTCGCATATAGCCTATATAAAATGTTTCACAAGTTACCATCCAGTGTGTCACATTAGCATTTACTTCATCAGTTCACTGTTGCGGCTATGTCACTTCCAGTACGTCATTTCATTTAGTGCGTGGTCACGTGCGTCTTCTGCATGATTTTGGTCGCAAGCTGCCGTCAGGCAGTTTTTTGTGATATATTTTGCCAAACAAAGTCTGTCCTTCCTGAATCCGTGGGACGAATCTGCAAAGCCTATTTGCCAACTCTATTTTGCCAAAACTGTACGGAGGACTGAAGTAGAATGAGGATAGTAGATAGATGGACATGGAAGAGTGGTTCCATTAAAAGAGAGACCTGACACACTAGCCAAGTAACGGAACTTCTTTGTACTCCAATCCAAAGACTCGAGAGTCCCTGCTCAACAATTCCCAAATACTCGCATGGCCCACTCCATCCAATCTTCCTGCCAAGATCTGCCATGCACTCTGTACAACTACGCATCCCTACTACAGATACACCTTGAGATCCTTCAGCCACTTCACACTACAATTTACATCTAGGTTAGGAGTAGTTGTAGACGGAGGCTATTAGTAGGCCTTACTCCCACCACCACCTCATCCCATCATCATCCACCTGACTCAAAGACACACATTTCTTCAAACACGAGTCTCAGTCATTCACTCGACGAACCCAAGTCCCCACGGAACACCGGCCTGTCCAGTCACACTCCAACTTCTCAAAGAAAGCAATAATGTCTAGTTGCAATCAGACTGACTCGCCTCACTGAGTTCCACTTAATCTGAGTGTGACAATTGACATTAAGAGTGACAGAATTGATTTTGGCGCTCCATTGACTCAGGCACTCAAGCCTGAGACGGAAGGAATTGAGTTGTACGTGGTGGAATCAAGGCAAAGTGCAAGTGACCCAACGACTTTCCTCACTAGACCAAATTGAAATCGAAACTAAAGTGAGTACGTGGAGGCATAAGAATTGTGACAGGCGAGAGAAAGGTCAAGACGTAAGACGTTAGCCAGATTGGACGTTTGACGTTGGACTCGACACTCGACTCGTTTTTCTCAATACCGGTTTTTGGTGAGACAATAGGCTGAGGCCGTGTGTAACTGTACCAGTTGTGACTTCGTGATCTGTGTGGACTTTGGCGTAGTAAGTTGGTCCTGAAAATTGGAAGTAGCAGGTAATAACAATTAAGTCACTCTTTACACAATCCTAATTACGCCTCGTTGCCTCTTCACAATGTGGCTTGGGTTCTGAAGGGAAAACCTGTATTGACTCAAACTCCCGCTATTGTGAACGACTCAAGCTAATTCAAATTCAAAACAACTTCCCACTTTTGAGTCTTTCATTCATTCTCCCACTCTTTCACTTTTTTCCCAATTTCCATGTAATTGTGATCAGGGTTAGAATTAGCATGATTCCTTTCAGTCACCATTGAAAATTGGAAATGCACATGAGGCCAAGCCAAGCCATAAGCCACTGGCTATTGTAGAAACGAAAGGTAAAGTTGACAAACCAGTTTTCACACAACAGACAAGGTGTGGGTGGACAAATTGACTGTAATTATAATTTAGGTCCATGCACATTGGTAACATGTTACAAATTAAAATAAATGTTGGAATTTTATAATGGGATTTTCTAATTTCTCGAGAATATCGCAGTACAGCAGAGGTCATAGACTCGATTTCTTTTTTTGGTCCAACGATTTCACGTTTGGTGCATACAGCGTATAATACATTTGGCATTCCGATCCAATTTATTTAGTAAAATGTAACAAGTTCAATTTTCAATACATAAATAGTTAAGTATAAAGTATTTTGTAAATTGAAATTAAAAGTGAAACTGGTAGGTTAGCTTAACCGGACGGACGTGCAGCTGCGGTCACAAGTCACAAGTTCAAAAAGCTGGCAGCCAACGAACGTGTAATCAATCACAGATCCAAGTTTGAACCAAAACGCGAGTGAAAGTCCAAAAATAATGAAAATAAAAATTCTCTCTAGCAAAGGTGCCATTGCAAACTGAATACTCCATTATAAAATGTTGGAACATGGTGAAAGTTGGATTAGAAAGTCACTTTTTTAAAATTGAAGGTCGCTTGAACGCCAAGCAACAATTAGCAAAAAATTGTAGAAAGTAAAATACTAATTTTCGAAAAATAAGATGGTCCAGAACGTTTGGTACGGGTAATCTCTACTTTTTGCCGAAACACGTTTTAACCACTTCGCTACCAAGTACACAACAGTTGTGTAGTGTGGTGACCGACCTCCAGGCCCCAAATACACACATG
>JAQFYU010002422.1:0-11958 GCA_034694905.1 Ceratophysella granulata
ATTTCCCCATTTGATTGTATAGAGAAATCTCCCCACCGCGGTACCCACCCCAATTTTCTCACTCTTATGGCCATGTCCTCTCCTATGTACTACTGCCTGATCAAGCTCCCTGCTGATGTCTGACAGTCAATAGTTTAATTACCTGTTTCACGAGAACGAGACGGGGACACAGGACTACAAGCAGGTGGCAGGTGACAGGTTACAGGTCACAGGTGACGAGGGCAGAGGGGAGCACCGGAGCACGCGAAACGTGAAACCGAAATTCTATTTTCTTCTGCCAGTTGTCAGCAGACTGCCTTTTCGAGTTTGGCACCTTTTCCGCTGTCTCATCTCGTGCTGCCTCGTTACTGTGATAGTGATTCGACGAACACTTCTCTTATTTTGTGCCGTATGTTATCTGCAAATTATGTGCCTTGGAATGTGGCATGTTTGGTTCGTTCTGATAAAGCAATGAATAGGCCTCTCTGCTCTGCCTCAGCACCTACGCTTTTTCGTACGCTCACACTACTGCTAGCACATACATAGCACAATGCATTTCACTTCCACTCAATAATATAATGTTATTTGACGCATTCATATTAAATCCCGATTATAAATATACGAGAATACTTGTATGCAACACATGTTGTGGTATAAAAATGTCTTAATTAATTTTCATTACTGGGCAGACCCCGAAGAATGCAACATGCAGTTAGTTCTATCTCGAATAATTTTTTTTAAACCTGCAACCACAACCAAGCCTTGGAAACTCGAGGTTGCATTTTGTATATCCCGATACTTCATATTTCATAGTTTTTTATGAAACAATAAAGCATTGTCTAAACTTTTGCACCTGTATCAAAGAAAATGATTCAACTCTTGCATCAGTTTCAATTACTGGTACAAAAATTAGAGGAACCAGTAAATTTTAATTTATATTATACAAAATATTTTTTTAAACTAAGCTGCAATTACTGCGACTCAATTACAAGGCATAAATATTTAGCGTGCAACGTAATTAAGTTGAAATTCAATTGAAATGCTGCAGTCGAAATGAATGTACACAAATAATTGAAATTTATTAAACTAAATACATACAGTGACGTACATTTTAAACTGAATTACGTATTAATTCTTTATTTTTAGTTCCTGAGGTGTATTTTTAATTTGTGCAGTCTTTTCACTCCGGAGAAAGTGCGTGTGTTTGGTTTGGCTGTAGTTTTTTTTTCCTGTCTCCTTTCCCCGACGGCTCAATAGTGTGTGCGTGCACTTGCGTGTAGTAGTGGGAGTGAGTCAGCTGAACGGGAGCTCTTATGTAATCCAGAGAATGCCTATCTGAGCGTAGCACGAGCTTCCAGCAAGTTCAACGGACTTGTTCGGCCAGACAAGGCCTAAGACATTATAGACTTTCACCCTGGCGCCAGCAGCAGTTTCAGCCTCTTTCCTTTTTTTGGCCTGGATCTCCATTTCAAGGAATCAGGCTTTTGCATATGGATCCGAACCACTCAGGCTGGGACTGGAACAAAACCATTTATTTTCTACAGCTCCGCACAGATACAAATCTCAGCCTGAAAAAATAATGTTCTGCCTCTTTCGACTGTTCCTAGGAAGTAGAACGTCAGGATTTTCCTAGAAATGTTCCGGCCAAATTCTGGAACTTTTCAAATCATCCAAAAGCTCTATTATTTCTGCTTTCTCTTAATAGAAAAAGTTTGGGCAAGACCTAACCTATTTATTTATGTATACTCATGCATGTCATGCCAGCTGGTTTGGTTTGGCATAAATGTCAAGAACCTCTGGTTTTTGGTAGGAAAGGTCAGGTTAGAGGAAGGTGTGCACTCAGTTGTTGTTCCATCTATCTGAGCTTGACATTCCAAATTGAGGAAAAGCAAACTTTCACCAGGAAGTGGAGAAGGTGGAAAAAGATGGGTTGTTCTGGAAAAGAGACAGGTTACATTGCAAAGCTTTTAGCCAGATTCTCTTCCGGAAGCTCAACTTGTCAATCCAACATTTTTTCAGCTCTACAAAATTTGACCTATTTCTACATGTCAAATCGGAAGCAGGCTTTCAAATCCGACTTGACCTGTCATATGCCCTTATATGTGGGATGTTTGTATTATATATGAAGATGTACTTTCTGAAAAATAATCTGTACCCGCCTAAGTATTCACGAGTATATAGTTTTAAATCCGATTGTCGGATAAGGTAAAACCCTTTTTCGAATTTGTTAAGCTAAAATCGAAAAAAAAGAAACTGACAATTATATATACACGAATAAAATACAAAATTTAATTTAAGAAACTGTCAACGTTCACAGGATCATTATTCTTTTTAGATTTGATTCAATCAGTTTTCTCAACGTAATGTAAAATTCTGCATTTAACCTTAAAAATTCCTGCAATTGGACTACTTTTAACGAACATATTGAAATTATTCACACAAAAACAAGCTGAATTTAAAAAACTGACAATTTAAATCGACTTTTTGCTCAGCTTGGCCGAAATCTTTATAAAGACCCGACAATTTTCTCGCCCGCCGCCCTGTAAATATTCGTATCATCCTATGTGTTTGACCCTTAGCTCAAAGTGAACCACGTGACCAGTAGTCTTTATTTAGGTTTCGTACTCATTGCCAAAAGTTAAATTTCAATGGAGACGAGTGAAAACAAATAGTTTTAAATGCAATGAATGGCGACAAGCTAGATTAAAAAAATGTCAATTAAAATTTCAGATTTAAAAATCAAAGTAGATAATTAATAAAATCTAAGCCTTAAAAAAATTATATACTCGAAACACGATCATATGCAAAAAACCGATGAGAATATTTCGAAATTCTATTGTCATCTAGCCTCAACGCTGTTTAATACATGTCCGAAACAAAATTACCGAATGATGATAGTCACACCTACCCAGGCCTATGCGTGCGACGTGTTCTAAAATACATTAACCAGAAATGTGATCTGAACTCCAGTGCGTTCTATCAAGTTGTCAGTGATTGCTGGGAAATGGAGCATCTCGAGCCAGTTGGAATTAGCTGTGGGTCCAAGACGAAGGACCAGATGGGGGGGAATATTGAGTAAATAGGCGTGATTCACCCAGATGAGCGAGAGAGACGAAGAAGGGTGAAATAATAGAATCGGGGTGGGTTGGATTTTGAGACTTTCGTCCACTTTTTTGGGGCTGATCGATAAATGGTACGCGTGGAAGGAACGAGGAACCGGGACTTGGAGCCGTAGTAGTACTGGTATTAAGTCTAAAGCCTTTTCCACCCTCACCATATAGCGAGCCTTAATGGAGCTCCTATGCCCAATACTTCTGTCTTCCATCCCATCACAGAAAGGTCTACAAACCCGGAAAAAGACTTTCTCTTGAGGCAGGCACCAGGCCCACACCAACTTTCCCGACGCCTCTTCTCCAAACAGAACCACTTGAGCCAAATCGAGTCTTTCTTCACCGTCTCTTCACATTTCCATCCACTATGCCCAAATGTGTGGATTAGCATTCGGCCAACAACTCTATGTCACCGAGGAAAGTCGGTCTTCCAAATAAATAGCATCAAGTTTCTTCTTTCCTTTTCTCGAATTTGTCAAGTGTCACTTGAGGATAAATCTGTTGCTCTAGTAGATTCTACTTAACATCTTAATCGCGATTTATTTTTTCTTCTTTGTTTATATGGTCTTGTACCAAACATTTCTGAGAAAAATATTTTTAATGAAAATGAATATGCTAAAAATAAAAACACGCGAGAATTTTAGTTGAAAGTTGAATCAAAATTTAAATATTAATTTTCATGGAAAATCATCATTTAAATTCATTTAAATCAGACAAAAAACGGATAAAATATATAAAAGTATTGAAGTAAAATACAGAGACTATCCAAAAATGTCGCTAAACAATCCAGATTTAACTTAGAAGATGGGCGGTGACCGGCAGACTTGTCTTAAGCCTTTATAAGAAATATAGCAAATTGAAGCAGATTTTTCAGATTTTTGTAACCAAAGCCAAGTAATTTATGGACGAATGTTCCTGCCAAGGGCGAAAATTAAATTCTAATTTCTATATAATTTCCTAAATTGCCGAATTTGCCAAGACAACCCATTTCAAATTAATTCAATATTTTTGATCCGCTATATTTTTTCAAAATGTTAAAAAAGTGACTTTCGTCGACTTGCATCGTTTTTAAGTATCTGAAAAATGTAGCTTTTTTCGCTTATAATTTCTACATTGTAGCTCCGGCTCATTGAAAAAAATTAAGATATGAAAGAACACGAGATTTTAAAAAACGCATGCTCCTGACCTGGATATCACAAATAGTGTATAGAGAATTCGAAGAGGCCTAAATTCAAATGACTTCTAAATGGTAAAAATATGTAAAAACGAAATAAAAACACAAGGTCAATTTCAATCCGCTTTTCACAAAAACACGTATGCATTTTATTTTCCAATCCGGTGATAATAATTATTACGAACGACGAGCAGAATTTTATGTATTACCAAGAAGTCTGTTTTTTTCGTAAATTGGAGTGATTAGACTCTTCCAACTATGCGTTCATTAGTCGGACCGATTTCATCTTCCACAACAGGAGCGGTGACATAACATATTCTTACATTTAGCAAAATCTCTCAAAAATTCCATAACGGGCAGAATGCAGAGCACGAGTTTATAAGAACAGAGAAACACCGTGAACTGTAGTACAAGCCCAAGACTCTCTACGGACAACATAGGTTGCCAAGGACGACGCAGGCCAGGCCAGGCCGAGATTTTCCTTTTTCCTGCCTTTCACTTGATGAGAGAAGCTGAGTTCTAATTCTAATATAATTTATCTAAGTAAGTTTTCATTTTATAAACGCTTTTCTAAACTTCTTTCCTTCTTCCATTTCACTCCAATCCCACCCCACGACATCAGTTCAGGGGGATTAGTTCATCTAATTAGCCTACTTTAAAACATATTACAAAGAGCCTACATCTATACAAATCAGAATCCGGAATAACATCACAGTTCCGTCGAAGTGTGATCTCTTCCCATAAATTACAGTTTGCTCGAACAAAATAAAACAAACAAAAAACATCACACGAATACAGTCCTTATAATAAACAGTACAAAAAATACACGCAAGCACACTCGGGAAAAGCGAACAAATCAATTTCAGTACTTTGTCGTCTTCTTTTGGGACTTTTTTTTTTCAAGAAGAATCCGAACCATTAGGCAGAATTTTAATTTTACCAGAGAGCAAAAACAAGGATTAATAATTTTTACCTGGATTTAATTAAATAGTACAAAGTTACAACTTGACTACGTGTTTTCAAACGGATTTGGGGTCAGTCGAAAAGACGGGGGGGGGGGGGGGTGGGCGTGTATTGTAATTTACTCGTATTATTTTTAATGTAGAATTTGGCAAACCCGAGTCCAACTCTCCAAAGCCAACTGTCAATACTTTATTTTTGTGCCCGAACAAGGCAGAATATAATGATATAGAACAGAATCGGATAATTAAAAGCAACAAAATTTTATTTATATACAAATCTAAGTGGATTTCATTCTAGCTGCAATTTACTATAGCGGAAGCGGAACTCTTGCCATATTCGATCTAGCTGCTTTTCAAGTTTTTGTGAATTTGGTTGACTGTAAAAATTGAGGCAGATCGCAAACGACATTTAGCATATTTTCATTAAGTCACGTGTATTACAAATACAGAACAATGTCTGTCATTTCAAATTAATTAGCCTGCGTGAATCGGGATATACTCTGGTACATTAGCGTCTTACGTATAAAATCACATTGTTTTTTTTCTACACTTGACACTCACAAAGCAACGTCGATCCAAATTCGGTGCAGTGGAGGAATCGTGTGCATTTCATTTAAACTTCCTTGTTGGAAATTCAACTGGAACTGAGGGTGCCTTGTTGCTGCGGATCTAATACGTCTAAATTCATTTAATATTATTCTATTTCTATAGTTGGTCTGAATCTGGATTCTATTCTTCTTCTTTTTTTGCTTCTTTTTTTGGGTCCATTTGATTCTTCTTTAGTAGGAGATTGTTAGTGTGGTGGTTGGGTGAATGGATTCCGTGTTTAGATCTGGAATAAAAGAGAGATAATTATCATACTAAGCCCTTGGCAATTAATTGAGTCATAATCTCGTCAATTAAGACTTTTCGAGGCCATGGTTTCATTTTCATACAGTAGTTTGGGTGAATGGAGACTAATTGACACATCACGTTGCTGCATGCAAAGGACTTTGGGCAGTCACTCAACCAGAGATGTCGAGCAAAATTTATTCTCAACTCATTTCATCTTAAATTCTGAAAATTTACCTTGAGTCTCACCTCGTCTCAACTTCAAATATTCCTCCATGATTCCCATCTCACCTCATCTTAACCTCCAATAATTTCCTTCAAATATCACATCAACTCATCTCGAATTTCAAAAATGTCAATTGAGTTTCACCTCACCTCAATTCCCGATATTCTTCCATGATTCTCATTTCACCTCATCTCAAATTTTAAAATTACATTGTCAATTCTCGCCTCAAACTCATTCTCATTCTTAAATTCTCAAAGTTTGAAATGAGATTGACAATTCTGTATTACTCAACCAATCGGACCAATTTAATACACAAAGGATTGCTGGCTAATAAAACTAAAAACCCAGTGAGAAATTGGAGGAACCGACAAGCCCAACTAAACAGCCTAATTATAGTCTAAATACAAAATTGGCAAAACAAGGAAAAGTGTGAGACTTCCCGGTTCCAGGCCCCTGAAACGCTACTAGATAAATCATGTACCAATTGAATAATGATGATTGCTGGGAGTAGAAATGGATTGCAATGTATTTTAATGTTTTTTTTTCTTCAGTTTCTTATCCTCCAGTAGTTATGGAGCTTTTAGTTTGGATGAAAAGACGACTTATTGTTCCATGTCGTTCCAAAGCCTTGAGTTTCCCACCTATTATCTCTCTTTCAGAGCCTTCTTCCCGAATCTGAAGCTAAGTTTGGACCAAAATAATAGTGATAACAGAAGATGAGAAGCTTCCAAGGCCTTGCCTTCACGCAATCAGACTGAGAAGAATTCCATTCATCTCTCCACGAAGAGATGCAGTCACTCGGCTTTTTAAGTCCATCTTATGGTCTCATTCCTCTCAAGTTACACACAAAAAATAGGCTTGATTGTTCAACAATCCAGATGCAGGATGCAGAGATTGTTCGAATAAGTAAGTAAAAATGCAACAAATATGGCTGAGGCTTAGGTTTTACAATAAACAGGCTAGAAATCTAAAGCCTGACCTTGAAGCTCAATCTAAAAAAATGAAGACGTGGAAGATCTAATGCACTTCCAATTCCTGCCTATTTGGAACAGAAGATCTGGAGACGAAGACATTTGGTCCAATCCTAATCAACTAAATCAACTTATAACATCCTTCCAGAAACGTGAGTGTAAAAATAGAGTTTGGTCAAATCTCTCCACTAAACCCATCTCAAGTAAGTCTCCATTAGCTGGAGATATTTAGAGAAGAAATAAGTTCTCAGCTCACTCTCCACTCTAATAAATCCTAGAACCTAGAACCGAAAAAAAAAACTTTGCTCAAACTTGTGACATGACAAACAACGTAGAAGACCATTAGCACCAGTACACACTTTCCCATTCTTCTGAAATCGTAAAAAAATACATGCGAAAAAAATTTATGCGAAAAGGCAGAATGGCGAATGCTGAATTCGTTGAGAAATGGAGACATTTATGGATTCGAAGACATAAAAGTGTGTGAGTAAAATGAAATGTTAAAAAAAGTTATTAAATGATTTTGGGTTATGATCAAAAAGTTGAGTTTATGAGTCTGGGTCTGGAGGGGCGTTCCGTTCCATCTGGTTCATGGAGCTTGGTTGCAGTTTGGATAAATAAACGTGGATGCTGTTGAATGTAAAAGTCTCTGTTTTATGAGATGCAGATTAAACAGTTTGAGTGTACACAGTATGGTACAAACAGAACATTTGGATATTTATATTTATATAAGGCGGAAACTACAACATTAGCATTGTTTGTGAAACTCAAGGACAACTCAGATTCAGATTTAGGAACCTTAGGCTGAGAACCCCAATTAGCCATGCTACATGTGTCTCTAACTTGTAACTGTTCCTTATCTCCAAGCAATTATCAAAATGTGCACAGAGCTGCTCAGAAGCAATTAGCAATATTTGTGTTTTCACAAAAACAGGACCGCTGGTACGATTTAAATTACAATTTATTTAATTTTGTTTAAAAAATCCAGATAAAATCTCAAAAAACCGAATTATATCACGTTATTACAATATATAAATACACAATATGTAAATCTTAACACAGAACGAAATAATTAAACTTAAAAATCGATATACAATCATAAAAATCAATATAGATTCAATTAAAGTCGACCCGACGTGTTTCAAATCGAAAAATCGAACATTAATCATTATATTAACAATAGAAAAAAAAGTAAAAACTCAATAAATTCCGAATAGTAATCAAAACACCACCGAAATAAGGCAGGCTCACAAAGCCTAAAATTCATAAAAAATGCAATCAATTAAAAAACTGATTACTATGTTTCAAATAAATACAAAAAAACGAAAAAATCTACTCATGAACTTGAAAATCCAAAAATCGAGACACAAATTCATTAAATTCAAAATCAACCCAAGATTTTGTCAAATTGTTTGAAAAATATTTCATGAATCATATCGAAATACCAAGAACAATTTAAATTATAAAAAATAGGTACCGCTTTCAACATCTCTCCATTCAATTTTAAAAAAATTCAAAAAAGTAACTGTTTTAGACAATAAGTTCTGTTTCTCAATCCCAACCCTGATGAAGAAATATCCGAAATGTTGTTAAGAAGTAGCTTGATTCTGACAATTCCCAAACCTGCTGGGCAACTCCGTCCGTTCAAATGAAATAAATGTGGGAATTGGAGGAAAGACCCGAGGTTCTTGGTTGAATTGAACTAGTTCAAGGGAACTTAGGTAAGTAATGCATTTTGTTCCTTGAAGTCCAGCTGCTGGAAGTGGACAGGAATTGTATCATGTGTTGGGTGGAATCCCAAGCACGTAAACGGATAATGGATGAGGGTCCGTTCGAGTCTTCTTCAATCAATAGTCTACCTGGAATTCATTCTACGAGCATCAACTGCATTGTCGGACCATTTTTCATCCTGACTCCCAATTCTAAACTTCCGATTCCAAGGTGGGTGCAGGGAATTCTCTTTTCCTTGACCTCAACTTCACTTGTCAGTCCATCCGTCTTCTCATCTTCCGCCTTTGCTTAAGTCATTTGAACAGGTACCTTGGAATGTCACAATGTCAGCTCAGGCCTGTCTCAACTCCTGTATTTCAATTTTGAAGATTCTAGCCAATTTTGACACTCAATTTTTGATTTTAATCGACACAAGGCGATAAAGCCATTCCAAATAATCCCTCTACTTACTGAAATTTCAAATCTAGGCAAAACCCTGATTCATGACATTGATTCGCCTAACAAAAGTTGAAACCTTAGAAAGCTGAGTCATTGTTTCTGCTTCTACCCAAACCCATTTCATTAAGAGTTTCTAGATCGGAAGACGTAGAAGGTTGAATCGAGTTTGTGTGAAGCAGAGAACTGGAAAGGACTGGAATTCGAGGAGAAACTACATAGAATATGTAGAACTGGATTCAGAAACGAGGAATCAACCTACAACAACCAGATGCTTTATATGGAGATTTTAGTTCACTACTCCATCACTGCAGCCTAAACAGAATCAACTTTTAGGTGTGAAATAAAACTGAGTTCCCACCGCAGCTACTCAGACCATAAATAGATAGTGTCATTTGTACGTTGCTTCCTTATTTCAGGAACATTCTCTGCTTAGTCCAATTTGTTTATGCATTTTGGACTCCATGAATGGAATCCAGTCTCTGTCAATGTCAATATGTGATAGAGAAACATGTGTCGTAGAATTTTCAACCGGTTTTTATGTCCAAACTTCCTTGAATGAAACCATAGACTCCGCCTATCTACTGAAATTCTTGTAGCGGTCCATAGGACCAACATAGAAAGGAAGGAAGCAAGCTTACCTGAAGTGGGTTGATGGAGTGGTTCTTAGTCTTTTCAGTTAAATTGTTGCCATGGTTACGGAGCCCGTGAGGAGACTAGGAGTTAATGTTGGTATGAAGGAGCGGGAGCTTGTGAGACTGGACTCGAAGGGAGCCGTTGGAGAGGGGCGTGACGCCGTTGACTACTGACCCACCGTTCCCATGGTGATGATGACTACTGTGAGCATGGACCACGTGGGCATGGCCATGTCCGTTCAGAGAGACCGTGGTCGAACCTGCTCCCGAATTCCCGTTCATGTTGTTACTGTTCCCATTAGAGAGGCCGCCACCGTTAGCCCCGTCGTGGTCTCGGGCCCGGTGCCCATGCGCATGATGTCCATTGTTCCGTTCCGCCCCAACAGCCAAACTACTTCCGTTGGGCAGACTTCCATGCGTCTTCCGTTCCACCACGCCAAGAGCCATTGCGGAATTAGTGAGGCTCGTGATGGTCACCAGTCCATGTCCGTTGGAAGCACCATGAGCATGATGTCCATTGAGATGTCCATTGAGATGTCCATTGACATGGCCGTTGCTAGGGAGTGTGGCGTTTCCAGGACCACCCGAGCCTCGGAGTTCCCCCTTGGACTCTCCGTTGACTGAGCCGTTACTAGGAACCGAAGGGCACGACGGACCCGCATGATTGTTTACTCGGGACATTTCCGACCCAATGATTCCCGGTCCACCGGTCCCATTATGAATATTTGACTTGGAGCTCGTGCGCAGAGCATTCGACGTCGTAGAACCACTGGGTGGAACCGAGGCACTGTCGTTCTATAAACAGAAAAACAAACAAAACTCAAATCAACTTCAAATTACTTCAGACATGTTATTTTATAACTGAAATTCTCAGAATCCGTAATTTCTCCAAAAGATCTTACTCAACACGCCCTGCTCATTCACCACAGAAGAGCCAAGACAAAACAAAAGAGCTTCTATTGTGTTTCGCACAAGCCCGAATCATGGTCATGGCAATAATAAATAATAATTCTGAGCACGCTATAGCGACAGAAGACGTGTCTCCCCATCTCCTCCTGCATATGCATAGACACCAGATTATGACGCTCTTGTGAACACAGAGTAATGTCATTGGACCTGTTTTCAGCCTCGTCAAGTTTAGCCTGAACTTCCGGCTACAAACAACAAAACGTCCTAACCATTATCATCATCCATCACTGCCCCAGCCTCTGAACTTGTTTCCAACGGACTCTGCAGTGCTAGGCACGCAGTGTACCTTCTTGGGATCCAACTCTCACCCGTTCACATCATCAAGAAACCAACTCAGTGAACATTTAAATTTGCGGTTTACAAATTTTAAGCTAGGGAAAATTGACCATTTTAATTCTCACCAAAATCTACTACATTTGCCCATAATTTGACTTAAAGCTGTTTTTGACCAATTTAAAAAACTAACGTGCATTGCTTTAAGTTTTAAAACTAAAAATTGACTATTACAATGCAGGGTTTAAACGGTTACGGTCAATATATTGTCAAAATCAGTAATTTTCTAACGAGTTTAAAGATATTGCTGACAGTACGGATTGCACCTGTTATTAGTTGAAGCAGTCAGTTACGGGGTTTTGAACTTTTAATCACTCGTTATCAGTTAATAACAAATAGATTAGGACAGGTATTATTAATTATAGCGTAGAACTACCAATTACTGAGCACAGGTGTAAACTGAGATTCATTAGTGATAATTTGTAGGCCAGAAATGTGAAGCTCGTTACGCTAAAGGAAATTACAGCGTTGAACATGTTCGATATTCGACACAAACCCAATTCCCAACGATACATGAGACGCTTTAGGAGGACATTAAGCTCTCTTCTCATCCGACAATGATTCTACATGATTCCCTATTCAGAGGATCAGATTTCAAAAGA
>JAQFYU010002423.1:0-11958 GCA_034694905.1 Ceratophysella granulata
AAATTTTTCACTGAAACGGTTAAATAAGCTGCTATTGAACATTAGACGACCAAAACCAAGTGAAACCAAAAGAAATATTCAATTTCTACAAAGTTAAGGCCGGTTAATTTGGTTTTCAGCTTGGTGGTAATCACAAATCTTCAACATTCCTGGTTGAACTATTAGGAAATAGACTTGCGATTTTTTAACCAACCTTGACACATCAGTAAATGTTAATGCAGTCGTGTATTCAGATCAAGTTTGGTTAAATTTATCTTAATTTTGCAATTTTCTAAAGTTTTGAGGCACTATTCGGGAATTGGTAATATTTTCTTTTCACCTTACAAATTTAATATCTGCTCTAAATTCACTCTATCATTTGGAAGTTAGTAGTTTAAGTTCAATTGACAGTCCAGGATGTTTAAACTGCTCTTTAAGAAAAATTAGGAAGTTGGGCGTCACATAGATCTTTAAAAGTGCTTATTTTCCTGGTACACTTTCAAATTGATTTGTTCAGGTAAAAAAACAATTTCATAGGGAACCAACTACATTCAACAACTATTTACGTAAGTACAGAAGTTGTACTTAAACTGAATTCATTTATTTGTTGAAAATTTGGGAAGCACTGCTGGAAGCTGAATAGTTCTATCCATAATTTAAATGATCAGACAGTTGGAATTGAATTTTATTAAATGCGTCCCATTTCAGGAAGGATGTGTTCAATTAGGCGCGTGATCCGAGCTTGAGAATAAATTGTGAAGGCCTGTCCATTCCAGAGAGGAAAGGCTCAGTTCCTGTCAATTCGGCTAAGAAGCGTTTTCCGTACCTGAAAGATGTGCATCTCGACGGGATGGACGATAAAGGCAAAGATGTTGTTGTATAACTCTCCAGGGTTGGGATTCGTGAAGGCAGTCGGGTCACGTATCAAATGAAGTGGAAATCTTTCCATCTCGTCCTAGAAAGAAAGAAAAAAAACAGGAAAAATGAAATAGAAATATAGGAAGAACAATAGGTGTAGTTGGACTGAGTTAAGTAATAACATCTTCTCAAATTAGATTGTCGGACGGAATCGAGCCTTCGATTTCTCTAACTGTTTTCCTAAAGTCCAGCCTTCTCTCCTGTCCCATCTCCTCTCACTCTCCCGCCCATTTATGTGACATGAGGCAAAGTAATCATTTTCCTAGTGTCCCACTTGCTTCTACGACTACACCAAATAAATAAATGAAAAAGGAGGTCCAGACAAGCGACGGAGATGAGGGACTGTGTCACACTTGGTCCCAGCCTAATCCATAACTCCTGTCTACTAGTAAACATATGATCCCAATTTTTAGGATTAAGGAAGGGAAACGAAGCGAGAAGCCTCCAGTGTAGCCTCCTGTCTCTAAATGTAGCATTACAATTTACTGACCGATATTTCCAAGTCTAAACATGTTTAGCGAAGCAAAATCGGTGTGACGCAATATTGAGGGGTTGGGGTCGAAGGTCAAGGCTTGGTTTTCACAGAATTTAGTTTATTGTCCCTTAATGTTGTATTATGTGGCATGTGGTAACTCGTGCGTGACTGCGCTAAATACGGTACGAATATTAGACTGTGACAGTTTGGTGGGTCAATTGAACTGATATACCTATGCCATTTAGTTTTAGGCCATGTTCGGTTAGATAAGGTAGGTCAGGTTATAATGACTTGAATTGAGTAAGATTAGTATAAACCGGGTTAAAGCGACTGCCATGTTGGGTTAAGTTAATTCATGCTTTAAATTTAAATTAATACTTTAAAATTAAATTATAAATTGTATTAGGCTAGATTGATAACATTAAATTCAAAAGCATAGAACTGCCACTCCTATTTATTGACCTAATCTACGAACACAACTTACTAGCTGCCCCATGAATCCAGTGCTAAGTACTGATCTGTGTATTGAAATTACCAAATATATTATTTTGAATGTATTTTTTTAAATTGCCCAAAGCCATACTCATCAAGCATTTCGCATTATGGCACTTGAATAAAGTGAACATATCGGTATAATTAAATATTGACAAAGTTGCTGCATGACGGCAGATATAGATACGCGAAAACCTGTCATTCTAGATGGGGGCAGCATTTTCCCGCCCATCACAGATTACACTTGTCGCAACGCAACTGATTCTAACATAGCATAACATATAAAATAGTCTAGCCAAATATAGCACATCCGGATATAAATTAACATGAGTAGCCTAATTTAGGTCAACTAAATTCAGCGTTACCATTTTCAACATAGCTGTCCAAATGTAACGCTAAGCTATTAAAACTACGTATCACAGTTTCTTCCATAGTCAAATCGAATTTAAAATGCGTAGCAGTACAGTTCCTACCTGGAACAACAAAACTTGTAATAATGTACGAGGTGACACTTCAGCTCATGTACATGTATATTGAAGGTTACGGGAGGTTAAGTGACCCGTACTACAGCCTAGCCCTACATATATTAGCCACACACTGTCTGTATAATTGCATTAAGCTCGAAGCTGTGTCTGACTTGACCAGGAGTTATGTCAGTTCCACACCGAGATAAGGGACGAGCCCAGAGGCAGCCCAAGATAACTTTTACCTTCCACCATGAGAAAATTACGGTTTTCTCATTAATCAGCATTAATAGGCAAAGAGGTTTATGATGTAATGTAATAAGGCTCATGTGCTCAGAGCCAGAGTCGAGCATCAGCAGCAGCATAGCATATGGGCAATCACCGTGAGAACTCCCACTGCCATACTCTCATGACTTTGCCAGACCCAACAGAACCCGATGACACAAGAACTGTATATTCTCGTTCAACTACAACCGGAATTTTGCAAAAACTTTGGCTGACACTATAGATGCTCGACTTGAGTTCAAAAGAGTAAACCAATAGTTGAGTAAGAGAATTATAATTACACATTATAAATATTAAAACACAACATTTATCTGATTTTCACTACACGCACGTGTATTCCTCATTCGTCATCAATCATCTCTACCTGGGAACTGAAAGGAATGAACCTTCCATGTGCCACGTGTCTTTGACCTTTGGACTACCCTTATGAGTTTCTAGGTAACTCCAGCTAATTAGATTGAGCCTAATTCGACTTGAATGTGTTTCTGACCGAGCCACTTCCACTCCTTTTCAATTAACCCATGTTCCACACTCCGCTTTTTCAATTTATGTGAGCATGCAGAGCACACAATTGCAAACAACCATCTGTCTCATGTGTGTGTATGCAGAAGGTTCAGGATGAGGTGTGAAAGTTTACTTTTGTCCCTAGCCTCATTCCAGCTCGGAGAAAGTCAGTTTTGAAAGGGAATTTCACTTTTGTGGACGGGAGGAAAAGAGTGGTTCCATTCTGGGGGCGTTGCCAGGGAGATGCTAAGGAGAAGTGAAGCCCCTACAGGATGCTTCGTACTATTAGCAAGTGATGAACTTCAAGCAGTACTGGTGGCTGGTCAAAGTATTTTATTTTAATATTCAGTTACGAGGCCCGTCCCAAATGTTCCGATTATTCTCTGTCTAGAAGTGACGTTTAGTACTGAAGTTAAAAATCCAGCCTTAGTTACAAATCGAGAAATTCGGGACAACCATCGTATATTTAGAACACGTAAAATTATTTTTTATACATTGTCAAAATTTTAATGTCAACTACTATGGCAAAATATAAATACAAACTTCATTTATATTCTTAAAAGGTACGAGTTGAAACTGAGTGTTAAACCGAGCTGAGCGAAAACATTGCTTAAACTTTAAATTAGAATTTGAGCAGATTGCCTGCGAAAACAAATCGAAAAGACATTTTCCATAATTTCATGGCCAAAATCCAGATTGTTTGTCTTGCACTTTGGTTAATAGCTTTTTTTATACACAATATTATTTTGTTCAAGGCGCCAAACTACTTGTAAAAGCTAGAGGTCATCTATTATTTTGTATTAGTAAAATTTGTCCATACAATACATGTTTTTTTTAAAAAATTGTCTCAAAGATAAGCCTCCACCAGTGTTAGATCCTCACTACGCCCCCATTCTGTGAAGCCGGAGATTTTGGGCAGGATTTGTGATTCAACAACCCAAAGTATCAAACTCAAAGTTGGAGCATTCACTTTCCCTCTTGTTCCACAATCTCTCTCCATTTCTAAATATTAGGCTTGAACTCTCAACTATTGGGGTTTGGGCCTAATTCGGAAGGTTATGCTCACATTTATCCAGATCCTGCACTTTTCCTCCTCCAGTTCATCCTTCCATGATCTGCTCTAATTGCAACATCTGCACCTGACACTCCCAAATCATAAGTAACAACTTTGTGGTAATTTTAGCCAACCGTTCCTACTTTGCATTTTTAGGAAATTATCTAAAATTACGGAACGGAAAAGTGCTACAGTATTTGCAATATAAAGTTTTGGCTCAAAGTATTTGATAGAATGTCACGGTGCAGCACCTGAATTGTTCAAAATAATTTTTAATGTCAAACGGGGTCAATAAATGGGTGACACTAGTGCCACAGTTGTTGTTCAGCTGGACCAATTAAATCTATTATAATGGACTATTTAGCAGGCTTAAAGTATGACATACATAATCGCCAATTTCCTAAATAAAAGACTGCTTACAGATTCCGTCTCCGAAATATTGAACAGATTTGCATGACAGAAGGACTTGGTGCTTTAAAATATGCTCCGTCGTCAATCAAACTGAACAAATTCGAAATTAAATACGATCATCTCATCTCTCCGTTCTGTCAAACCTGAATTTGCAACCTGACACTGAATTAATCAAAACGGAATGACAAGAACTGCACCAGGCACATTTTCCTCAGTGTAGCGAAATTATACGAATTAGCTTGTTAGAAGGAATACGTACAGCTTCCATTAGCAGATATTTGCAGTACATTGCAAAACCGCCAATTCCTGTGGAGCATCTCTGTAGACGCCTGGTTTCATGTGACCGTCGTCGTCATGTCTGTCCTGTTCTGCTTGTCTGGAAATCCAGGGACCAGTTCTGCTCGGCAGAAGAGAAAGCGAGATCCGCGTTTTCAATGTCAGTGATGGATTGTTTCTCTGGGCTTAATCCCTCCTCACACCCGCTTCTCAGTCCAACGGGCAGCGGTGGGAAACCGTTCCACGACATTTGGAATCCTTCGACAATTCGTCCCATCAAATTCACGAGATATCAAGTTAAATGCCAATTTCTAGTTATCCAACTACGGAACTGTCAGTTAATTGAGCAAATTATTACCCAGTGCTAATGCAATTTTTGTTTGTCGACAACTCTTAAGCGTATTCGGTAATTTGAAATTTGTTTATGAAATCAAATTTTCAGGAATGGACAAAATCTCGAATTGATTGGGTTCAGAATTCAGATTCAATGAAGAAATCGGTTGTTCTTCTATTTGAAATAAAAATGAAATTCAAAGTCACAATTTTGACAAAATCAAAATCACAAAATCAAGATCAAAAATAATAAACCATATAAATTCGCGAATTTGGCATACATTTATGACCTCAAATTACCACGTTATGTGAAAATCACGCTCTTCATAATTCAAAATCAATGTTTCCGCAATTCATCAAAATCAAGATAATTATCACAATCCACTGTATCAAAACTTAAAATTCAAGATGGTACTTATGCCAGATTAACTTGATATTAAAATTTTTGAATTTAAAAAACAAATAATTTTGCCCATCTCCGCTTTTTAATCAAAAAAGCACTTCCATAAGAACCTCTTAATTAACGATACCATTTCGGATATATACTGGATCTGCATTGTCTTGATTCAAACTGCGTGTATCAATTGTCGAGCTACCCTTTCTCGTGCAAGTTTCCTAGTGGCAGAAGATCATACTAACTGATCCTCTTCTGTTCTAACTCAGGATTTTACTTTAAGTAAATGCCAAAACTTCTTCAAAGTTTCTTCCGTTGCCTTTGTGCTGGTGCTTTCGCAAGTTTTTTAGAGTGCACTGTTCTGAGGCTGGATTGAATTTCTTATGCACTGCTGGCCAGTAGTGACACTTCTGAGCTACAATAGTGTCATTCTTTGCTACTGGTGGCTTACAGTTAGGAAAGTTTTGTTGCAAAATTTGTTTGTGTTTATTCTCCTTCCAGTAGTGTGCAGAACGGCTAATGTGTTAATATAGAACGGGCGGTAGTGTTACTTAACAGCTAAAATTACTATGTAGTAGTTTATGAAAGTCAGTTGAGAAGTGCTTTCTAGAGTTTTATAATATAACAGTTCGTTCTATCGTTTCATGTGACTATGCGCCCACTGGCTGTGCGTTCATATATTTGACTTGGCAAAGTATTTGTGCAATTCCATACCGGATGCACACCATCAGGGTTTCGACTTTCTTCCAATTTTAATAGGTATTCCTAACTGGTATTTCCCAAAAATTGAAAAATCGAGGAATAATAATGAGGGAAAACTGCAGGCAATTTGCTATACTTTTGTCAATCATAAGACAATTGAGCCACAAACTACATCTAACGACTTGCTAACCCTAAAAAATTTATAGCACCATGATTGGGTCAAATTTCAAGCGAACGATTTTTGTTTTTAACAGGAAACTAAGACAACGCATGCCTGTTTCGGTGGTCTATCCGCAGAACTCACTGCATGCCCCAAGTAGTGGCGGATTTTTCAAATTGAAATTTTCTTGCTTGCTATATCTATTAAGATAGACATGGCCCTCGATTGACATAGCAATCACATGCCAAATATAAATGTACATTTACCCTGGTTTTACATTTCTACCAATTTTCTTTAAAATTCAAGAGTGCAGTAGAAAGCATATACCTACCGGTAGTTGCCAGGTAATTCATAAATAGCAATTTTTGTATGGATTTGCAAAATTCAATAATTGGACTGAAGAAGACGGCAAAAAATACGGATGAATTGCCGTTTTTTAACAGATAGTTACGAAAAATTCGGGTCCCTGGTCTGACCAAGTTCTGCAGCTACTACATATTGTAGAGGAAATAGCTACGCAAAAACAAATAAGCCCATGCCTGTCAGTCGGTCGAGCTTACGCACTCTAAATTGTAGCTGTTGCCTTGCCAGCATGTGTGCCAAGTCCGTAATCATAATCATTTGGAAATGTGCTTTGGAGGAAATATGGAGATAAGCTAATGTAAATAACGGGCTAGAGACGTACCATATTCTCACTTTACTCAGTGGCCCATCAATCTCTGGACTCCCCATCCCACATACATAGACCCGACACTCTGAGCGGACTTAATCTGATGTTACATTAAAATTGTATTGTGTTCCGCTGAAGCGGATTATGAAATAGAAGTGACAAACAGGATTCTTCTCTTCTTACATGTGCTCTGCTCAGAAGGCCTCTCTCTCCATTGTATGCTAATGCACTTCAACAATCCAAATGATGTTGTAACAATAAATTCATTCCAAATCACAACTGCCAAATTCCGACTCCTCCGTTCATTACCTATGCTAAGATATGCATATAGCTTCCTCTAAGTGCAGCCTCTTTAGTTCAGTTGTCAAGGCAGAAAGTAAAAGGGGAGTTTCTCAATACGAATTACAATACAATGGGCGGAATTTGGTTCCTGCGGGAACAAAATGACTTGGTCCATGAAGAACATGTCAACTGATTAGAAGCTCAGTCTGTTTTGCATATTGGGAGTATTATGTGTCATTTTGGTCAGTTCAGTGAAAGGGTCAAATCAGAAGTGAGCATTATTGTGCAGTACAGCGAGCATCCAGGGTACGGGTTCATGGTACATACGAGAATTGTCCCTAATGACACAGTTGTTAGTATTTGAAGTTCGATTAACTGGATGGTTATATTTGATTAGGGATATATGCGGTTAAAAGCTGCTCTAAATTTACAAAGAAATTCTGAAGACAACTAATCATTTTTTAGATTTTACAAAAAATGTTGCACAAGCTACGTTAACACATGCATTAACCTATTAGTTCTGTCAACAGCGATATTTTGCGATTTTTAACCCAAGACGCATTACCAATTTCCCCTCCCTGTTACTTTATGTATTCCTCCACGCTAAACGTAATGCTAATTTTTTTATAAATTCCACAAATCCATTATGAAGATTATTTCAAAAACATTGACAATTCTCATGTATGTTGTTTATATATTTGAGGCTCTATTAATAAAAATACTTAAATTCAATGTTTCTGTAAATTCTATTTACAAATTGTTGATGCAATTATTCGCCATTACACTAAATTGAAATCAGTGCGTTCTACAACTATGACCGAAGAAAGCGTTAATGAACAATAAAATACGTTAAAGAGCATAATTAAGTAAAAGGACCGTTGCACAGAAGCCCATGTAAAAGGGTTGATATTGCAACAATTAATTATGCGTAATGCGAAAGAGTCAGTTTTAATTAATGCTGAATTTTACCAGAGAGTCAGATAGGATCTGAGCATGTAGAATTAGGTATATGGCTCCGGATGCTGTGATATTATAACATGATAACCATTACACGAGCATAGCCTTTTGAAATGCAAAGGGTCGGTCAATCCTCATAATTGAGGAATGTTGTTTTGGTCTGTATGAACGGGAATGTATGGACCGGATTTATATCTCAGCTCAGATTGCATTGTTTTAAAATCCTGGGCTTGTATTAAACGCCAATTTGAACTTCATGAACTAAGCTTAAACCTGATCATGAGGTTTAGCAGGAGTCAACCAGTGGAGCAACCAAATTCATGTGGGAAGAAATATGAACCCAAATCGTCAGAAAATATAAAATTGTAGATATAAATGTGGCAAGTACTGCTCACCATTTCACCATGCAATTACCTAGCTCGGCTGAATGGAGAATAAAAGTTTATTTGTTTTATTGCCCTCTGTTTGCTGGGTGATAAAAGGAGTGAGTATATTCTTTGGTTCTTGTGAACAATTGAGCATCACGTCAAGTTTCGTCACTCACACATGTGCACATGCCAAGTCATGGGAATACAATTATTTATCATTACAAGCAGTTCCCTCAAGAGGACTTTGGGATTGACGTGCTATCGTATCATCAGCAGAATTAGCCCGTTCCTATTATTTGCAATAGCAAAAAATTGTGTAAGCCTAATCTGCTCAGAAAATAGTTTCGATATGAATTCAGAACTGAGGACTAATCTCTCGTACGTTCTGTTATTTCGTGATAATTCTGCTGAATGCTCTGACCTGTTGTGTTTCCAGCTGACGAGACCATAGCAGCAGTCCAATTTATCTTTGCTCTATTTCAAGTTCCTCCAACATTTATTATTTATTTGTGTCACGTCCATCTCAAACACTTTTCTCACTTTTACCTTTACATTTGAACGGCATACGGCATGTGAAGTGAAAAACATGAGAACTGCTTCTATTTTATGAATCTCTCAGGGAATTCGAACTGGTCGTAAAGCAGGAGTTTCGGGAGTATGACGAAGATTGGAAATGTTTTTAATGTAAGGAGAGCATTGAATCAGAGGTCTGTCGAGTTTTTTGAAGTCCTTGTATAAGGTCAGAGGTCAACCTGTATCGTAGGTCTTAGCAGCATCTACTGGAAATTCTGTCTTTTCGATGAACTAAATATTGAAGCCAATCACATTACACGCTAAAAATCTTCGTTCCAAACATCAAAATACTTTTAAGGCAAAATATATTTTTTTTAAATTGTAGGTTATTTGGAAATAATAAACATAAATAATGATTTGTGAAGCCAACGTTTTGATGAAGATTATTATTCTTATGGGACAAATAGGTTTAGGCCGTGTCTTTTTTGGATTTTGAACACGATGTAAAACTTAAAACCGGTCAAATTTCGATGTGTGTCCAATAATTTCATCCAACCATCATCGATATTCGTCTAAATCAGCTTGGACTTTGATATTTTTGTGACCTTTCCTTAGAAAGTCAATTTTAAAAATCGAAAAAACGTCTATAAAATTCGTGTGACTCAAACGCACGTTGCTTCAAACTGCTGGATTTGTCAACATGGTGACACTTCCCGGACCCACCATATGTATTTCACATGCATCACAAATGACAATGTTAGGGATGGGCAAAAGAAAACTGAGAGATGATAGTTTACGTACAAAAATCATCGGCCAAAATCAACTAATCATAATTAATCGATATCAAAATCGAAATCAAAATCACATTTCTCGACAACATTAAAACTCCAAAGTCAAAATGAATGAAAAGATGTAATTTTAACCCCAATTTTCAATCACCTGTTCTTGAATCATCAATTCACATAAAAATCACGATTTTCAAATCTAAATCATATATTTTTCGAAGTATGCATGTATGCATGTTTGGGAGTAAGGTGTTAATCGCAAGCTGGCCTATTGCAGCCTACTCATCAGAGGATTTTTCTAAGTACGTCGTACGTCAAAATCCTGATAAGAAATCAAACAACTTTATCAAACTCAACAAACGTAAAATAAAAACCATTTAAAAACTTAAAATCATGATTTTCAAAATACTGATTTTCAATGTCAAATGATTTCACACATTCCTGTATAACGCAAAATTCACATGCTTCTAAATGCAATAGTGTAAATTAATGTTTTGACAAAGACTCCTCTACAATGGGCAAATACATTCATATTCCTGTTCCTAATTAAGAAATTTCTCCTCAATCCTGAGCAGCAGTAAAGTGAAAGGAAGAAAGGGCCGAGGAGAGAAAGGTTCTGAAACTGTGAGTTCTGAGATGTTGAGAAAACCGGAAAATTAGTTGCCAGTTTAATCTGTTCCGTGGGTTCCTTGTCTGAATTCCATCTCCACCTTTCTCTCTTCATTCCTTTCATCCCAAAATCTTCTTTCTTCTGTGTGGAGCCGGATATTGGGTCTGAATTCTGAATACATGTGGAAAGAGAGTCTGGAAGCCACTTCAGCTCATCTGCCTCCTGGGCCTTTCCGAATCAAGGGTGAGGATCAAAGACGCCTTCTCTTACGCTTTTGTCAATGAGTAAGGAGTAATGTGGGTCTCTGACTCATGTGTCACATCTTCGCCGCCTACTTATGGAAAATGACTGGTTCAATAGGCAAAGGAATATTCCAAGAATGAATGGAGATAAATGAAAAGGGCTCCATGTCTCTGGAGGCCTTTCTCCAGACCAAGGTTTGGTAATAGGAAAATAGGTTTAGATCTAGGAAGATTTTAGGAAATCAATTTTAATATAGAAATTGGATCTAATGAGATTGAGAGCACAATTTTTACTCTAAATTTGACTGAGTGACCTTGCTCTAAAATGGTGTGAGTCCATCCTGAGTGTAAAATTATTTACAAAATTGAGCAATACTTTTTTAAAAATCAATTTTATTTACGATTTGACCGAATTTACGGTTTTACATTATAGATTTTCTCCTGAAACCGAAAATGCAAGTCCTGTTTTTACAAAGCTTTTGCCAATTTAAGTATCATCCATTCTGCCAATATAAATATCACATTTTCTGCGAACTTAACTATCACGCTTCCTGCCTATTTAAGTTTTATACTTTTAACCAATTTTACATTTAATGCATTTTGCCAATTTTAATATCGCGATTTCTGTTAATTTAAATATCATGATTTCTGCCAATTTAAATCACGCTTTCTGCCAATCTGAATATCATGATTTCTGCCAATTTAAATGTCACTTTTTTTGCAATTTTATATATCGTCATTTCTGCCAATTTAAATATTATCCCTTCGGGCAATTTAGACATTTTCCTTTGCTCATCCCAGTTTTTAAACATTTCTAGCCATAGTTTTTGCAAATATATAATGAACTTCAGCGATGGTTTTTTAAATTTCCATGATTATTAATATAGAACCCCACCAGGGCCTAACCTTTGAAATATATTTCTAACTTTCCGGGTATTTCCTAAATTGGGCCCATATTCCACATGGTTCCATACCTCTTCTGTTGTGGGTTAAAAACGAGTTTTTTTAAAATTAATTAGCTTGTGGCCAAAAGTCTTACTCACCCCGTTCTCAAAGTCGAGGATGACAATGTAGCGGTTCTCGA
>JAQFYU010002424.1:0-11957 GCA_034694905.1 Ceratophysella granulata
ATACAACTCGTGCGTCTGCTTCCGGAAAAATCCCGGACGGACAGACAGACGGACAGACAGACAGACAGACGGACAGAAAGAGCGATTGCATAAGCCCTCAGCCTAGGAGGCCAGGTCTAATAATGAGGTATCATATTTGCAATCTGCAATCCATATTTACGTCCATTTGTACAGCTGGTACACACATGTGTATGTTACATTTGATTCCAAATTATAATTTACTTTACTGAATGAATGAATTGAGAATTGAGAATTATTACGTCAAATAAATATTGTTATCGGTTCCAGGAAGGACTACTGCACTGTACTTGTTGCGTGTAAGCATAATGCATGTATTTGTATGTAGTACATACAAGACATACATAGGAAGAACTAGAAAAATTTTTGGTTTGGAAAGAGGACATAAAAGTAAAATTAAAATTCTGTGGTAGCAGCTTGAGGTGTGTGGTTGCAGAGAGTTGTATTACATTACTGTACATATTAGCTAGTTCTTTCACAGTAGTAGAGCTTCTTCCCTTCTTGTTTTACATAATATTTTTAGAATTTTGAGACAATAAGAGGACCTTCCATTATTTATTGAGTGTTATCAAAAACCTGCAAATATTTAGCAGGCAATAATGGCTTCAGCAGGAAAACCCGGTGTATTGCTGTTTACTCTACTTGTAGTTGTACTTTTGGCCTGCGAACAAACTCAGGTAATTTTGTAT
Source organism: Ceratophysella granulata (assembly GCA_034694905.1). NCBI lineage: Eukaryota > Metazoa > Arthropoda > Collembola > Poduromorpha > Hypogastruridae > Ceratophysella > Ceratophysella granulata. The sequence continues at coordinate 708 of JAQFYU010002424.1, forward strand.
TAAAGTGATTGATTGACTACCATGACTCAACGATTTAGCAATTAATATCAAAAATCAAATAATTTTATTAATGTTGAAATATATTTATGAATCCTTCCAATATAAGTCCTTCACTTGTAAAAAATATTTGCGTCGAAGCACAAATTGGGTGTACTTTTAACTTGATTCGCAACAAATGTAAAACTTTTTAGGCTTGCCGACCAACTTCGGTGTACAAACCCGTGTGTGGATCCAACGGTGAAACTTATCAGAACAGAGGTCATTTCTTCTGTGCTGTGAAATGGCTCAATCCAAGTAAATTGAACTCAATAGATTTGATACAAGTATAAATTAAGCACATTCCTATTTACTTTAAAAAAATTTACAGCTTCAACTATAACAATTGCCCATGAGGGAGAATGTCCATGAATACATCCATATGCTGGAAACTGCAATTCATCATACGAGACAAATACATTTGTATCACGATCACGATGCTAATCCCGTTTGCCCTTTGGCTATAAAACTGATTTCCAATAACCACAATATTTTCCCCATTCCTGTACGTATAACATTTCAAACACTGTGTTGTAATTCAGAAAATGAAATAAATATTGTTGGGTGTCAAATCTAAGTTAAAGGAAATTCTGTAAAAATTAATTGCATGCAATTTTCATAAATATTCTCTGTAAATTATTACTTAGACACACATAGACAAAGCTTAAGCTGGATAGTCAAACCTTGACTTGCGCACTTGAACTCCTTCCGATATTTTCATACATACATAGCCAAAGCCTTTGTTTACCAAAACATGTTTTAGAAGTTGTTAAAATTGTTAAAGCGTCGTCAATACAATGGAAAACTACGACTCTTCTTGGAATACATATGAAAAGTTATTTTTTGGCAATATTTAAGCCGAAAGGAGTTTTATCAAGCTATTCACCGTAAACATAGTTGAATTTACGTTGAAATGAGAAATGACCTTATTACGTCATCACAGTCGTATGCTATTCTATTGCTATGAAAGTTCAAGTTCTACGAATACAAGAATTGTTCTACCCAAGACAAAACTGGTTTGTTTTCTGTCAAATTATGTTATGAACTCGTAGCTCGTCTATTCTTCGTACTGTATGTACTCTTTTCAAGATTCAGGTTTTATCATTGTCAATATTAAAATACCAACAACCGCGCTATACATAGTGTCTCTAAAAAAAGTACAAAACATGTTGAATTCAGTAAATCTTGTTACATTATTGACGTAGTGTTTGATCTTGAATTAATATCCAACAAAATGTTCTCCCACACACTGCACCTATTCTTTACGATTTCAATTTTGCAAGCTTGTTATACGTTTGCGAAAAATATTCCCAACGTTCCCAATCAAATTGCTAACGGAACATTTGAATACCGCGCAGATTCAATTAGAAAAACCCATCTACTCCGGGAACTGAGTCAAACATTGAACATTACAACGTTAATTCTACACAGCAACCAACGGCCGACTGGATTCAATACGAAAGTTGAATTGTACAATCTAATAAAATATGTTCTGACTTTTGACGAAGATCCTCAAGATCAATCTGTAGGTTGGACGGATACGCTGAGCAAAACGCAGCTGGAATAGCTATTTCCTTTTACCAAAAATGGAAGACAAGTGTATTTAGAAAATATACTCAGTCTGGGAGTGGATATAGAAATCAGAAAAACCAGCACAACTAAGTCCATACTCGTATTGAAGGAGGAAGCAGGTGAACTCAAATGCAAATATTCAAACTTGATTAATCCAATTCTGGAAGGTCAGACTGAAGAAGCTGTCAAGATTAAGAAACTTGAAGTTGGAACCGGACTCCGGTTTTCAGAGGGCTCACTCAGCGTACCACTCCTTCCAGACACAATTCAACAATTGGAATTGAACGCTGTCAATCTTACTGACGGGAGTTTGAACGATGTGCTCAAGAAATTGATGAAATTGGAGCATATACTCGTCGACTTTCAAGATGCAGACAGCTTTTCTATAGCATTCCTTCCACAGTCACTCAAAACATTGGTTTTATTGGAAACAAAAATGGAATATTCGCCAAATGTTGTGCTTCCAAATGTTGACCGTTTATATATCTTCTGGGAAACAACGCTGGAGTCCGGAATTATTCAAAATATAGACAAAATATTCCCCAATTTGAAGTTTGCTGTTCTCTGGAAGCATCAGCTTGAGCTTCCGCTGAAAATGTTCTCGATTCCCAGCATGGAGGAGATTACGCTAACTAATTATGGAGATGTGAAGAATGAATTAATCATGAACAGAAAATTCGGGCAGCATTTTGCTCAATCATTTAAAGATTGTTTGAGTAGCTCAACGGATACTTGTAATTTGAGTAAAGAATCAGATACCACGTGGAGTACAGCGGACGGTGGGTTAATTTTGTCTTACAGATTTTGTATATTTAATATGTTTAAGGATGTTTGTGAATTCTGAACACTTTTTTAAGGAAATATGTTCAATTTTAGCAATCACTAATAACTGTATACGAGTGTCCAATATTGGTATTATGTAATTGCAACCATTTTGCAAAGAAATTTGCATGAAGCCAATATGAATTACCAAACTCTCACCATGAAAGCATTATAGCAAGGCAAAAAAACTACATGCACAAGTAGAATTAACTATACAGAAAACATTGGCACAGACAGAATGTGCACAAAAAGCGCGCCACTAAAATCAATAAAATAGTCCGTCCAAAAATGTCTTTAAAAATTAGTTTTTTTTTTACATTTGATTTACAATATTAAGTGAACTAGAAATACTTAGAAAAATACACATGTATATTTTCATAAAGAAATTGCTTGAATTAATTCCGATCGGCCAAGTATACGGTATAAAATTTCAAAGTAATATACAATTTCTTCAAAACGTGTCAACAGAGACAGTGAATGTCCAATATTTTTATAGAAAAAAATGTGTCCCAGAATTCAGAAAATATAAAAGGATACAAAACTACACGATACTTTTTATTTTTGGAGACTGGTTTATATGAAACGTGGAGATCATTCTTTATTATTTTATTAATTAGAAAAATTTGCAGCGAGCTTCTCAAAATTATATATTTACATAAATAATCTTTCAATATAAATTACTGTATGTCAATATAATAAATTATAGGATTCGATTGGAAACTTTTTATTAGACGGAAGTTCGAGCTCCATATTCCATAATCCATAATTCAACTCTTCTGTAAAGAACAAGTGGATAACTATTCGTATACTTAACATACGTGATGATTGACGTTGCATGCAGCACTCCTGCGAAATATTCATGCACTACTCATGCCATATGGCATACGTCGTTAATTGGCCTATAATTAAAAGATTCTTCATGCACAATGACCAGATGTATCTGATGCCTCGCACTTACAAAATACAATTCTAATCATCAACTTCTGCTCAAATTTAACCTCAGAATAGAATCAAGGAAGTCGCTACCTACCATTGATTTGACATAAAATTTTCAGCGCAGTTAAAGATCAAACTATAAAATGAAGAACCACTCAAATTATGAGCATGTGGTAATCGCCCTGGTATTAATATCCGTTGGAACTCAGGTGAGTAACTTACGGAAGTGATAGAATTTAATCATGAATTTCCACAGATTGGTAGTAACTAATTAAATTGTGTTGCTCAGGCTTGCAAGCCGTCCGGAGAAGACAAACCCGTGTGTGCTTCTAATGGCCAAACATACAAAAACGAGGGATACTTCTTCTGTTTGGAACAATGGCCCAATAAAAGTACGCTTATGTTGAAGATTTACGTTGATATTAATTAGGAAAGCCTTATGCAAAAACCAGTCAAATCATATATCAAAGCTCGCCCAACTTAAAATCTCAACGGTTCAAAGTTCAGATCAGTTTGATTTGAATAACCAAATTTTATACTACACAATCTTGCATAGTTTGACGTTCCTTCTGATTTTGGGGCGCATCTTTTATTCTAAAAATATTTTTGAGCATTTACTGCATATTGTACCACTTTTTGAAGGGACTTTTCTTTTGTACTAGTTGTCGATTCAACCTTTCGGAGAATTTAATTCTCGCCAAATTTGCATTTTGGAAATCATTTTTGATAATCCCGTTTTGCTTTTAGATTGATGGTTTCAAAAAATCAATTTCTACAATTTCGTGACTTGACATTTTATGATGTATTTAGTTTTTCAAAATTGGTATGTTTATTTTGTTCATAAAAATGCTGTATTGATGCATATTCTATTGTATATACAGTATCATACTCGGACGAATCTTTCGTGCAGACAAACATTTTCTAAATATTTTCCTTGTGCACAGTTCAAATTAGAGCATCATTTACATCTTTTGTACAGATACGGACCTCACAATTGTTCATGATGGGTCCTGCGAAAGTGAAGCTACTACGGAGTCAAACCAATTGCTGCCAAGCTAAAAATCACGTTGTTTGTTATCGAAATACGGATTTGAATAAAATAAATCGTATATCATTTACTTAATTGGTCCTTAAGGACCATTGTAATTGTTAAGAACAATTGCAAGCCCACCTGGATATATCGTACTTATGCATGCAGCGAGCTTTCAGTTAAAAGTTGATAATTCAGCGCATGTTATACCACATACATGCATAATTATTAATTATTATTAATCAGGTATAATTTTGGCTTCTTCTGCTCGAGCCAACGCTAAGAGTTATAATTACTTTTAAGTACACGGAATACGTGCATCCGATTTAAATGAGAAATAGCAGATGCGACATTAAGCGTCTCGCAAAACCAGAATATGAAGTAAAAGCTTATTAAGTATGACCTTCATCCAGTTGTCGGAAAGTCAAATGCCAAATGCCGTGTAATTCTCAGAAGTACAAATTACCACATAAATGAGTTTAAAATCAGCATGAATTTCTGTTCCACTTTCGAGTTCCATTCCAACTCTGTTTCTGACGTCAACGGAAGCATAAGAAGCCAGATAATGAATGTCTTGTGCGGCTAATTGTTATAATTGAACTTACAACTTCTATCAAATAATCCAGTTGCCACGCGATCTAAATTACCACAGAACGCTCAAATTTCCTTAATTCCGCTTTAAAAAAGCAAGGAAGCTCAGCTCGTTGATCCAATTCAGCAAAGACTAATTGAAATACAACTAAAACTACATATTTTCATGAAGAATCACTTTGTGTTCATAATTCTAGTAGTCACTCTTCTAGTGGTACTTATGGCCTTTTGCACACAGGTAATTCCGCAACAAATATTTCGTACTTATTAATAGAATTTATTAATTTTTGACTTAAGAAATCTAAATTCAATCTCTCATAGGCATGCAGGCCAACTACCGAGCACAAACCCGTTTGTGCCTCAAACGGTCAAACATACACAAATCGTGGGCACTACTCCTGTACCGAACAGTGGCCTGAGGAAAGTAAGATTAACATGCACTTTATAGTAGAACTTCATTCAACGAAAACCAAAAAAATTATATATAAATACTGGAATTTGTTAGGTCATTTAAATTTTTCCATTACTTATTTTGAATAGATCCAAACGTGACCATCCTTCACGAAGGGTCATGCGACTCTTCTGTCTTCACGCTTGGACCAATAGATTGAACAAAGCTTTCACGCATGTACTGTACAACTTTATTTTATTCTCATAGTGTCTTGTGTTGAAATTATAGTAATTTACAATTAAATTTTAAAATGCATTCACGGAAATTGACAATAAAGATTGTAAAACGTACGAGTGCGTTACGTGCTGCTCAAAATAATTATTCTCCAGTCTGGATTTCTACGACATCTACGATGCAAATCATACAACACGAGCAAAACGGGCTCGTGCAGTCTTCAGCATGATTATAGTCTTCATTTTTGTACATCGAATTTATTTAATTACAGAAAACCATTTCTATCACCAACTGGAATAAAAGCATCCCACGTTTACTTGTAAAAGCATTATATTTAATGAAACTTCCTGATTGATTGTTTCATCAAATTTGTATGTAAATCTTAAAATATCTTCGCTATCCACACCAAAAGGCATAAAATATACACGATATACGCCTTATGTAATTTGAATTCGGTACAAAATTTCAACGGATATTGCAAAATCGATGAGCTAACTTTAATACAATTCGCTAAATACCTACATCCCGTTTGTGGTTCTCAGTATAGAACAATCTTCTTCTCCAGCCACTTTTTGCAGAGCTAATTGTCTAGGCCAAGAAACCCCAATGACGAAGAAAACAATTAGTTCTTTGACGTCAGTTCATTAAAGATGTATTTTAAGTCAGAACCCAAAATCCCCTATTGCAGAAATTGAATCACTAATAAAAGTTCTAACCATTGACCTGACAACTTCAGTATTTTATTTTCTGACAGTGATACATTATTGTACGTACATCTGACATCGGAAAATATAATTTAGCTTCTGTCAAAAATTAAGAATAAAATGAGGACAGGCGGCGTTGCTCTAATTTTGTTTTTATCTCTGATCAGCATTATGCTTCTCAGCACACAGGCCAGTGGTTTTAAAGATATTTTCTATTTTTTGCTAAAATTATAACTTCGTTTGAGAATTTACAGTTCAATACTTTACCAATAAACATAAAAATAATCTTCTACAGGCTTGTTCACCAGCTCAGACTGACGATCCCGTGTGCGCCTCCAACGGTCAAACCTACAGGAACAGTGGATACTTCTTTTGTCTGGAACAATGGCCAAGAAAAAGTACGAAAGTTGATCAATTTTAAATGTGGATCAAATAAATTTATTTCAAAATTAATACGATCATCAAGCGAAGATAGACTTTCAATTTACTTTGAATTCAATTTCCATCTGAACAGATGGAGACATCAGCATCGTTCACAAAGGACCTTGTTCTAAACCGAGGGGATAAGCTCAATTCGGAATTTGATGAGATTGCGCCACCAAATACAGAATAGAAAGTGAAAATGCGCATTTATATTTCACTTTAAGGATTTACAAATCTGAATAAAATCCTGAAGTTCAATATTTAATACATTATACAATGTTCTCAACGAAAATTGATTTACACGGACTACTCTGTGTGCTATTGCTTGAAAAACTCGCTTTTACGGACAAAAGTCAGGCATAAGGACAATATTAGAAAAAGCCATGTTCGTGTCAATTTACTTTGTGTGTGATTTTTAGTTTATTGCGAAATGGGTCGACTTATATATGAATAATATGTAGGTTTCGTTGTACTACATATTTACATGCATGTACTGGCAGAAAGCCTCCTTCAAAGCCATTCTGCAAGAATCTCGATGTTCTACAAAAGTACATGGATCTTGTCTTGCGTGATTATAACTTCGGTAAGATAAGTCTGAGATAAAGTTCCTTGTATTTAGATTTTCCTTCAGTGCACTACTGCTTATCGAATCGTCTGGACAATCTATCTTTCCATTTTTGTTTTGAATAATTTTGAGCAAGCAACAGGTGCTGTGAAAGCAAAAATAATTCCCTACACTTACGATAAAATTAAACACAGATCAGAAATGAAGGTTTGTTGCGTTTCCGTGATTCTTGGAGTCACGCTTCTCGTTATGATGTGCCAGAACACACAGGTGTATTTTTGAATATAAAAAGATATAATACATACATAACTTCGAATATCATATTGAATTTATGAATTTCAATTTCAATTGTGCATGTACTTCATTTCAGGCTTGCAAGGCGTCAAATGTAGACAAGCCTGTGTGTGCATCTAATGGCGAAACCTACCAGAACAGTGGCGCTTTCTATTGTTTGGAACAATGGCCTGAAAAAAGTAAGAACTTTGATTTCAATTTCAATTGCACTACTACATATGTACAATAATATGATTCAATGAACTGTATACGCCGAACACATAAGTGCATCGAAAACTCCTGTTATTTATTTATTAATTATAAATATCTCAAAATCTTGGAAATAGATCCAAACGTGACAATTGTTCATGAAGGCCCTTGTGAAGGAAACCCTTGGACTACGGAAAAGGATACAACGGAATCAAGTCTGGAATCTGGAACAGGATCCATGAACTAGTATTTGGTTTCTTCGATAAAGTCCATCAAGGTCATCGGGAAAATGCATATTTGATTCGACATCTCACAAATAATCCCGTAATTACTTTATATAAGCCTTGATTTGTTGATCAATAAATATAAAATTTTCCAATTCAAAGTGGCGGATTTAATTATTCTCATTTGTGTACAAAGTATATCAGAACCCCAAATATTAATTCTTAATTCTAAGCGTGTACTGCATACTGCATACTGGAAATTCTATTTGTATATAATCCATAATGATTTCCAAGTCAAAAAGTCAATACGCAATAATGCACAAACACAAATACGATTCATAATTTTGATTATGAAATTCCAATTCGAACGCAATGCAAGTATCTAAATAAAAATACATAATGTAGAGAGAATAGACAAAATATCTACTGGTTTACAAAGCTTTGTTTATTTTCCTGATAATTGCCCATTGCCCATGTTTAGTAACTTAAGCTACTAATATCGAATTCAATTTGTACCAATAGTACATATTTCTTCTTCTGCTGTCTTAATTCATTCTTTGTCATTTCAATTTGGGCTGATTTCTTGTTGTGTTCGTAGGTTAATTTAGGCGCAAACACGACCAATTTCTCCGGTAACCTTGCGTCGATCCTCTGGAACGGGAACAGTAGCCGAGAGAGCCACATTGCGCTCTGTCTTAGTAAGTGGCGTGTCCACTGAAGCAGCGACGCGGCCACGAATATCCAATGCCATTTGCTCAATTGTACGAGCCTCGTTCTTATTCTCAATCTCCGTCTCAAGACGTTGCAAGAATCCAAGGAGCATATTCAAGGCTTTCCTGAAATTATTAAGCAAAATTAAAATTCGATCAAAAGTGATTCAGTACAGAAGCACAAAACAGGCGACACTTACTTCGTATCATCCAACTTGATTTGAAGAGCCTTAGTGGAAGCTCGAAGTTGAAGAAGTTCCTGACTGAGTCCATATTGGGCATCATCCCGAGTCAGTTCGACACCAAAACGATAAGTTCGATGTTCGAGACGCGTCTCCACCAACTTCATCTTATTCATTTTGTTCAGCAGAGCGTCCTCTACATCTCGAATTTCTCGTTCCACTTTACACATTTCCTGCAAAATCTTGTCCTTCTGATGGTACAAGTCCGCAATGGTCTTGTTCATTTCATGAAGACGTTTCCGCATAGCAAAGTCGGTTGCTTCTCGTTGAGCCTTCAGATCCATGTAGGTTTGGTCGATAGCCAGAAGCATTGATTCTCGAAGCTTCACCGAGTTGGCCAGCTCACAGTCCGCACGCAACTTGTTGTAACGACTTTGCTCCTCCCAAGCTTGCGGTGTCATCATTCTGCAAAACCCATGTCAAGAAATCAGCTAATGTGTGGTGATTCAATTAGTTGAACATGGGGTGGTTGATATCAACTTTAGGTGTTTCGGTTATAGAATTTGAACCAAATCTAAAGTTGAATGCATGAGCGTACCCCTTGGGGACACGGAGAGGATCAGGTCGGAGTGAGATTTCAGCCGAAGTGTCACTGAGTCCCAACAAATAACGGTCAATCTCCAGAGAGACGATTTTCTCAGACAAATCCCGGAGAATATGTTGACGGACTTCTTGAAGTCGAGCAATTTGATGCCAGGCCTCTTGTCCCTTCTTCTCCAAAATATTCCGCGTCTCTTTGATCAGGCAAGTTTCCTGCAAGCAAATTAGGTTAAACGATTAAAATTGAATTATGTTTTGGATGACTCGCCTGATGCCTGACATCTTATGCTGATGCCTACCTTTGTGAGCTCAATCTGAGCTTCATCGTCAACATAGTCATTTCCACGTCGTTGTTCACGAACGCTCATGATCTCGTTCACAATGTCCATGTCAATTACCTGAAAAGTAGCAAAGTAAGAAATGGAAATTAAGTACTAAATCAACGTGAAACTGAAATATAGGCTTTACTTTGGTCTCAATGGCCTGTTCCACTGCTTCTTTTGCTGCAGACAACTTTCGAAGCTCTAAATCAACTGCGGATACAGTCTGCTCCAAAGCCACTCGCCAGTTGTCAATCTCCGTGATTCTGGATACATAAACAAATAAATATCACAAATATGTTTCAGATCATCCAGAAAGCGAACAATTGATAAAATTAAATTGAATATACCAAACCAATCCGAATTCTTACCGCTCTCGGATGCGATTGTTATTTCGATACGTATCCCAACGTGCTTGAATCCCAGACTCGTTTCGAACGGAACGCCCTTCATGTCGAATCTAACCAAAATTATGAGACCGACATGAAATAGATTACAAATCGCGGGACTCAAGTTAAACTTGCAGAATTACATCTGACAGCTGACACGTCTCCGTCCATAATGCAAGACTTGTCTTGACACCCGTGAACGTTTGACCGATATCGTAAATTCAAGCTTACGCGAAGTGTGTCCTCTCGTTGCTGTTCAGCGAGATTTGCAAAGTTCCAAGTGAAGTGCTCCCAGTCCTCTTTGCTTTTCTTCTCCGCAGGCTTCTCCTGTCGACATGTAATTTTACCTAACATCTTGTCTGTCTTTGAATCCCAATTAATCAAAACGATTTTTAAGTTATGAATTCCTGAGTAGTTAATACTGTGTGAATGTGTGTGAACAAAAGGAGCTCCTCTACCTAACCACTCTGCAAACAGCAAAAGACTTATTATGAATTGTGAAGTGAAAGAGAAGTGAAATGCAAGTATCGATTTGAGATTTCAAACAAACAAACGAAAACAAGCTGATAACATTTGGAGCTCGTGGCCATGGTATCTGGGATATCAAATATGTAGATCAATGTGGAAGATTAGCGGATTATCTCACCACCAAAGCATATGCATCTTGTAAATATATTTTACAAGATTGAGGAGTTATTTATTACTTATTCTATGTTGTAAAATATCATAAATGGATCCGGAACATGGGCAGCCCCATTCGAAGCTGAGCTCATCATTAGGGTTAGGCTTTCTGCCTAAAAAGCATGTATTTTCTGCATGGATGGAATTCTGTCAAAGTTCAGATGCCCAAGTATAAAATATTTCGGAAAACGGGTTTCTACCTCTTATTCCTAATTTTTGGGTGAATTTTATCCACTAAGAAGCTTTTCAAAATTTTGCAATGGGAAAAAGTTGTCCCTATATTAGGGATGGCCATCGGGTCGGGTCAACCCGACGGGTTTCGGGTCGGGTCGGGTTTCGGGTCGGGTCATTTCAATT
>JAQFYU010002425.1:0-11956 GCA_034694905.1 Ceratophysella granulata
TGTCCAAAACTGCTCCTACATTTTGGTTTGTTGGTTCTAGGAGCCAAAATGAGAGGAAGTTTTGGAAATCTTCTCATTCCCGAAGGTCTCTATTGCCTTTTCACATATTGAGCTTAAAATATTTCAATTTGTGTCGATTTGTAAATTATGCCTCATCTCAAATTCTTCTATTTGTTTGTATCCTTTGGTGCCAGGTTTTAATTCGAAAATTACAAGATATTTTAAACATTTTACAAGTTGTAAAAAATATTATTTTAAAATACTCCAGATAACAGCTTTTTACAGGACATAAATATACATTCGCCATATGCAATATACTCGTATGCTGTTATTATGGTATCACCTCAAACTATCAAATTCTTCTATGGGACATAACCGGAAACTGATTAAATAAACGCAAATAGCCTGAGGCTTGCAAACAATGTGCGTCAATACCGGCGGTCGTAAAATGTGTGCTTTTTGGTTGAGGCTTAAGCTACAATTGATTGATAATTACCTTTTTCGCAGACCTACCGCCAGTAGCACTTATCGGCACAAACACCACAGAAAGAAAGAAAGAACAATTCCCCAATTTGTGTAATAATTTCTTCGGTAATATCTCAAAATAAATGACTCAATATCACACAATTGTTAGTATCACAAAACCCAGAGGTTTAATTGGACTTCATTCATGAACATGAACTGTCACGGCCTAATTATTTGAAGTGCACTTGCCTCGTAGTGTAGCCACCTTGCACGAGGCCACTTGGCTTGACTGGCAGTAGCAAAGTCTATTGATTCGACACTCGTAGACACAAATTACCTCACTTCACTCCTGTCAATAGATTCAACAGAGATACAGGTAATTGAAAACTGTTGCTTTGTCTTGTAATCACCAGTACACAGTCGAATCGAAACTGTCATAAATGGAATAAATTACAGTAGCTGAACTGAGCATTATTCATTCCAATGAGGACTCCTTGACTGAAACTGTTTTAAACGGATAAACTGAGACATAATACAAATGAAGTTTTATTGTTCATGAGGATCTCCGGTCTGTTTTGCGGTTTTGTAGCGCCTCATGCAAAACTGGAAATAACAGCAATATTTGCGTTTCATTGACGACTGTTTACTTTATGACTACACATCAAGAAAGACGCAAAATAAAAAAGCAATAGCAGTAGCATTTTCAATTTGGAGTTACAGATAATTTCAAATTCTGCCTTTTTAATGTTATTTTGAATCTCAAACTCAACTTTTGATTACAAGAAAAAGAATTCTTGCAACAATAAGAAGTTTATCTTCTATTTCGAATTCGCTGCTTGAACCACGATGGTGAAATCGGATGCTCACATTATATATTTAGTTTTCCGCATCACGGATTGCGGTGTGTTGCAAAATTAATGAAACAATAAAGAATGAAAACGTACCATGTGGCGATAGGGATAGGGAACCGTCGTCGGTGTGTTTGATGATATTGTTATGCAACTCAACTACATACAACAACGCCTTAATATTGAGATTGAGATGAGATCCACCCACAACACTCACTTCCCCAGAGAAAGGCTCAGATCAGACTGAACGCGAAGGAAGGAACGGGTACGAGAGGATGTGGGAAGAGATTCGAAGGTTTTACTCAAGGAATAAGTACTGATAATAAAATGCTTCGAAAGCCAGGTAAAAATGAAGATACAAAGCTGCAAGATACAGCACACGTTAGACAGGGTTTCGGTGTTTAGCGTTGCATTGCACCGGAAAGGGAAATGGTCAATCAAAAAATATAAGTTACCTTTCAATCAGTGATACCCTCCTGTAAGTAGTAAATTCCATCTACAGATTTCGGCCAGGAGAAATATTTGGCAATGAATATGGATATGAAGCCATTCGGCAAATCACTACTTCCAATCGTATAATTTGTTAGTCGATTGACAATGGCGTTAGTCTATGCTTTCCACTTTCCACAGCGGAAATTGGAAATTCAGTAGGTAATGCACTCGCACTGAATGGCACTAAAGATTTCAAAATAAATGTGCTTGTTTGTAGATATAAAAAATATGATTTTATTATTATTTATGATGTTCAAAGAATACAATTTGAGTATTGCAACAGGCCTTAGGGGTACCTACTCAAAAGGATATTAGAAGCTTAAAGTCTAAAGAAAAAAACGCAACTGGGCCTGTTGGGGGGCAAGGGGCAAGCCTAATAGGCCAGCCGTTAACATTTAACGCAGACAGATAGACCTTTCTCCTTCTCCGGATACCAAAGGGCGACTACTACCTTGTGCGATTGACTTGCCGTCCTTTCTCTTTGGGTTTTGCACGGGTACTACTGAAATTTTCTCCATGGACTTACTATGTGAATCCCAAAAGAGCTCAAGTAAAACCTTTCTCTAGTCAATTACCCGTTTACAAAAATTCGATTTAAACGAATGAAACCGCACGCACTGGATTAGCGGCAGGCTCTGCTAAGGCCACAACTTGGGCTCATTCGGGATTTCAAGTTTCAAGCTGATCAGATTTGCTCTACCAAACATGTTCACATCACACTCATTCGTGTTTTGAAATGAATCTTTTTGCACCATCAATCAATGAATTCCTAGAGTATCAAGGAAGCATTTCTTAATTCATTAACTCGCATATGAGATATGAGGGTCCTGAGGAATAGGTTTTAAAGAACTTTCTCCGTAGCCTAAGAAGGGCGACGAGTATTCTTATACATATACATATACCTATGTAAAATTATTATAAAACAAAACAATTATATAATTTCATGTTCCAGCAAACGTCTGCTGATGTCTGTTGTTTTCTTTTGTTTTATAAAAGTAATTAACTTTTCCAAAGTGGTTCTATATTTCAATATCCACTTAATTGGTAATTTAAAAAGGGAAGAAATAGCGTCTAAGAAAATAATCTCCGTGGGTGAAGCCAACAGGTCCTCAAACAAAGTATATGTTGTTTAAATTACTCTAAATAACAATTTAACACGATGCACGATGAATGTTGAAATAAAGACTATTCCAAATTTTCAAGGTGCTGGTAATTAAATTACTAATTAAGTTTTTGTAAAATTTACTTAATTATACATGGAAGGTTCAATAAAACAAAAGTTAAAAATTAAGTTTTAAGATTAACTAAGATGTAGATTCCTTATAAAGAAACTACATACGTATTGGATCAAAGCGTGCTTTCGTATATTTTAGAGTGATGATTTAAAATATAAATAGCACCTATAATATTAAGATTTCAAGGGTACATTCAGCTATAGATATTGTTTTGTATTTCAAATATCTTTGGCTTCACCCTGAGAGATTGTTGTGTCTTTTTCTTAAACATAATTGTTCTGTTGATCGAAAATATGTATTGCTTGGGGCCCCCAAGTACATAGTTTGTTGCGAGGGACCCTTCACTCCCATTTCAAGTCGTCTCAATTCCACTCCATCCTTGGTGAACACTCAGAGCGGGAATATTAGTGGAATTTGAAAAATTCAGATTTAAGAATTCTTTTCTTGTATCAACAAACAGTTTTACGTTTCGAAATTTTCGAAATGTCTGCATCCAAAAGTAAAAGTCTGCAGGTCGATAACCAGTCACCAGAATAACGTGAATCGTGATGGCAGAAGAGCTGTGAGTGGTTTGTTAATTTACTACTCTAGCTGAGCGCGTTTCAGTTATCAATTTTCAAGCTAAATATATGTATGTTAGTTGTTAAGAACTAACACTTAACATAACATAAAACATCATTCATAGTATATGTAGTTACTCAATATTAATATTCATGATATTTCAACTCTATTGACAAAATTCAACTTACTTGTGGTTCTATTATATTCTTCTCAGTCACTAGTTCCACGTTCGTCCTCCTTGCCACTAAATAGGTTCCAGTCACCAGTTCCGGTTCCAAGTTCCTCCGTTAAGTACATAGTATGGATATGGAAGCGTCAAATGGAAACCCAGTGGGTGGAAAATTAAGAATCCAGATGTACTGCCTTATTGGAAACATTCCAGCCACCTTTCACTCCTCTGACCTCCGAAACTACTTCTCCAATTTCGTCGAGTTGGAAAAGTTTGAATGCTTCCATTTTCGTCACCGCCCACAGCTGATCAACATCAGCAATGTCAAGGAGGAATCGTCAGCGGAACCCAATAGTTCGGCCTCGGATTCAACAAATATCAACGTTGAGAAGCAAACACTCTGCTCCATTGTGCGCTTCAGCAGGGAGGATTTTAGCCAAGAGTTTGTACTTAAATATCACGGGAAGTACTGGATGGACAAAGCTGGAAATGAGCTCCAAGGACGTTGCGTCATTCAGAAGGTGAAGATGTCTCAGGAAGAAGTAGAGAAGTTCTCAAAGGAACTTAAGCCGCCTCAGATAATGCCGAGAGGTAATGTGGGAACTCCCACTGCACACTTCTTGAATCTGATCAAGGAATGTCGACTCCCGCCGAGTTTAGTCAAGAAGCTGGGGCTTGAGTTTCCAAGAGCAAGGTGAGGTCATGCTTAGTGATTTGATACCTATCGACAAAACTTAAATACATCGTTCATCGTTGCTTTTATATTCCTAATCTGTTTTTGTGTGGTTTTATTTGAATTCTTAGAAGCTACAAAAAGTACAGTAAAGTCCCATTCAACTACGGAACAAGGGTAGAGCAAGCAGCAGTGGTTGAAGAGGATGTTGTGACTGCAAAAGGTCATGTGCTTTCTGACGTGTACGTAAATCGAAAAGAAGTTCCTCAAACAGATAAGGAGACCTGGAAAGAAACTTCTGCCAGTGATGATGTAAGTTTTTCATGTTGAAACATGATGTTGCAGATGAGTTAACTACTTAGATAAGAATAACACACGATGTATTGTACATGTACAGGAAGACAATGATCCGAACGTGGATGACGATCGTTGTGAGGATTGGGAGCGACATGAAGGGCTCAACGATGATGTCACCTCTCAAGAAAGGCTCAAGGAGCGGTTGTACGAAGACGAGATTGAGCTGGTATGGGAGAAAGGTGGATCTGGAATTGTTTGGTACACTGATGCCCAGTTTTGGGACGCTCAGAAAGGAGGATTCGATGAGAGGACAGCGGACGACTTGGATGTGGATATGGAAGGCTACTATGTGCCTGGTAAGTTTAATTCCTTGGAATTATGAGTTGTTCATGAACCTGGTAATACTGTAGAACTTTAAATACTTATTCATTTTGAAATGTAGGAGCTGGAGACAAGGATGCCCGGGACAGTTTAGAAATCCGAAGGTCACAAAGATTTCAAGCAGGATTGGAAGAAGTCTCAGTTTTCAAAAAGCACGAGGCGATTCAATCAAAGTCACTAAGACCCGCGTCTCCGTCCTCCGAGAGTTCATCCTCTCGCATTGGAACCTTTGAGTCATTCACGAAGGGCATTGGTCGCAGAGTAATGGAAAAACAAGGTTGGACAGAAGGACGAGGACTAGGAAGATGGAAGGAGGGAATTAAAGAAGCTCTTCAGAACGACGGGCAACCTCCGATGGATAAATCTGGACTAGGATATTTTGGAGAAAAGCTTGAGTTTAGGCGTAAGCGAAGTCGTCCCAAACACAGCCATGCAGCCAATGACCATGGATTGGATGAAGATGGCCGGGTTGTGATTGGGACTATATACGACAATCCTACTGACTTGGATCGACCGGAAACAAACCTGAGATCCAACACGCATACGTTTATTAAGAGATACAGTATACCTCCAGCTTCTTCCAAGCTGGTCTACAACAACAGTACCTGAATATTTTACAAACAAAAACACTACTATTTTCATACGTCAAAGATATTTTGTACTATTCTACATCTACAGCCTGATAGTAAACTGTTCAATACTCGGAATAATACTCGGATATTTTTAGTGTTTGGTACAGTTGTTTCCTCATTGACTATAGCGGCAGGTAGCTCAGTTGCGGAAAACCAGCTATTTTATTTTACAGGTAGAAATCAGAACTATGTACCAGTTATATATTGATTCGCAAGTATATACTATTTTTAAAACCCACCAGCTGATAGAAGCAGTACAACAAATCAGAAAATTCATTAGTTTGTAGTTGACTTATTCGAGAAATTATCGTAGGACTTTGCTTGGATTCACATTTAATTTTTGCACAATATTTTACGTCGAACAATTTTAATTGGAAAGGTACGAGCCTATCTCAGGGGAAAATAAGAATCAGTAATTAAGACGTTACACCGTTTATGCAGAGAGATGCGAATTTGCCATGTTTTTGTTTAGAACAACTAGGCAAATTATCATCTCTCTGCATTAATGTCTTTAGAAAGCTCTTTCATTCTTCTAAACTTTCATGTTTTGTATTTCCGTATCGAAAATATTCAACATGATTCGTTATTTGTATTATGATTTGCGTTGTGATCCTAGGTCGAGGTTATTAGTCCAATTTCAAATTTCAAATAGGAAATACGAGGGATGAAAGGTAAGGCATATGCGGCATGGCGGTATGAATTCAATAAAATTATATCATCAGTTACATTTTACATACATTACATCATATTAAAAATTTTTGTTAAAATTACTAACTATTCAAATACAAAATCAGGTTCGTTTTACTGAATTTCTGGAAAATCAAAATCATAAAATGTTGTCATGTGGCGTTGTTACATTCATTCATGTTTCATTACGAAGAGCTTTTTTGTTACCACAACAACGTGACTAATGTAACATGTAACCTCTCTTTCCTGGATTCTTGTTGTTGGATGCGGGACATTCGAAAAGGGTTAATAGTAGGCCGCCTTCCCGTCCTTAAAGAAACCCAGAGAAAAGAGAAACCGCAGGTCGCGGATGACACCACCGCACCGGTCTTTGAGCTGAAGTGGAATCATCGCCGTCACTGAGATTTCTGATTCAGTCACTCTTCACATTACGGAAGAAGCAAGAAACATAGCCACAAAGGCTTAATCTTGTGTTCAAGTTCTACTTGGGCCTCAACAATTGTGTCGCGGCCGCGCCGCGCCGGTGGTGGTGGTGCATGGTGCATGCGTTGCGGTGGTGCCGTGTGACCTACGCAAACTCTGCCGAGCGAACAGAAGAGGAGCGGGTATTGGGGTCCAAGTCCGAGTCGTCTGTTGTCGCGTGCGTGCGTGTGTCGTGTGCGTGGGTGGTGGTGGTGTTGAGTGTGGAGTGCTGAAGTCTTGACTTTGTTGGGTGGGTGCACTTGCGTAGTAGGTCCAGTAGGTGGTGGTGTGGGTTGTGGGTTTCCTCGTTCCATCTTCAGGTTCAGCAGCCTAGCCGCAGCCAGCCAGTAGTACATAGTTCTTGTAAGCTCACTCACCTCATCTGCATCTTTCACCTCACTCACTCTTTCTTCGCAGCTCGGACGTGTGGTGTTATTATAGCCTGCATCTCTGCTCCACCACCGTGCCGTGCCGTCTAGAAACTGAAAACCGACTTGGCGCCTGAGATCTGTCATCTGTGAAAGGGGTTGAGGTCAACAGTTAGGGAGTGACAGTCTTCTATTCCTTGTCATCATTGTCCCTGCGAAACCTGGCTCCACTGCACTGCTGAGCAGTTCAAGAATTTCCGCATGAAACCGTCAGTCCACAAGTTGTGAGTTGGAATGATTCTGTAAGTTAATTTCTTTTGTCTTTAATACACCGTTTGCCATTCCGTCTCGCCTTTCGTACTCTCGTCACATTGCAGGTCACGACACGACGCAACAAGAGGCAACGCTGTCACTATATGTACGCATGTAACATGCATATACATAGAATCAAATATCTATGATCTAAAAGATCTAGGTTTGTACATGTTTATCTGCATAATGGCAAATGGGAATGAGGGCCTTCTGAGAGCATGGGACATAGCATAGGTACTTACATACAATGTGAGGTGGGTTCAAGTTGTGCATGAGGTCATTGACACCATTGCCACCGGAATTCATGGCCGTCTACTCCACACTCACAAGGTGTCATGGCAATTTAATAGGTACCACCGAACCGAGGTAGGGTAGGATTGCAAAACAACACAATGGCTTGGTTTCAGCACCATGGGATTTGTCGAAAGTCGGAACAAAGTTGCCATTTAAAAAACCGAAATATCTTTTGCTGAACTGAAGCAAAATAGGCCGGGTGGCTTGGACAAAAGAGCCGGTTCGAAGAATTTCTAAGTCTTTTTCCGGTAGGCTGGTAGAGAACCTTGTGACCCTTGACCTTTACGACAAAATGACCATAACAAAAGTTGTTGTACTCATCCAAATAAGCAACTTTTGTTTGAACAATTTTTCTGTAGAGTGCTTGGTTCAGGTCATAGGTCGGTTCTAAGGTGACCAACTTTGACATGACCTATGACCTGAACCAAGCACTCCACAGAAAAAAATTTCAAACAAAAGCACAGTATCCAATCTACTCTATCCGTTTGAAAGGACCTTGCCGGATAAGGTCGGATTTCACGATTTTTTTGGAATTTGAGGGATTTTGGGCCACGAATGGATTTGGCTGAAACTTTCAGAGATTGCTCCGCAGATAGTCTGGGTTAGCTAAAACTCTTCTCCACTCAAGATTTTCGCAACTAGGGTCAGAGGTTCCTTTCCTACGATGAACTGAGTGCAATTTGAGATAACTTAACACGAATATAACAATTGACGCAATGATGACAGCATCTTTAGCTTGGTTTTATTACGGAATAATAGTGGTCCAATTTTTTACATTGCGTTTAATTACGACCAAGGCCAAGGCGTTGAAAGACAAAGTTTAAATATGACTAGATAGTTTGGTAAGTACTTTCTATTAACATTAAGACAAAGTTTATTTAGAGAATTTTCGCAACTATTTGGACTTACTGCACATAAAACTCAAAACTCATCGAATTGAGTAAGTACACCCAAGGAGGTACAAATGTAAACAAAAACAAGCTAAATTCAAACCCCCTTGAGTACACCTTTCCAGTTCCAGAATACATTACATAATGTATTTCAACCTTCATCTATGTATTCTACGCAGCTGCAAAAAATTGCACTATATAAATCCCTAATTTATTATTATTGTGATTGAATATTTTAGGAATCCATCCGATAAGTGATAAGTGAAACTTTGAACGTACGACGTTCAAACTGTGAATTCCGGCGTTACCAGAAAGAAGTCCTGTGGATATGGACAACGAAGCTAACTTAATCGGGGCGAAGCTTCAGAATCTTCTAAATATTCCCCCAATAAAGCGTAATTATGATGACAGTAACCGACACGGAACAGAGCCACAAGCTTCCGGATCATCACGAGCGGCGAGATTAGAAAGCGTTGTGCATACAGCTCCAGAAAGAGGTAACAAACCTAGTTTTTGACGGTCTAATTTGGTCTATTTGTCATTCCAGTATTGACTTGTAAAGCTTTTTGTACTATTTTGTAAGCCCGAGGTCAATGGCGAGATAATGACATACTGCCTTTGTCGAGTCGGGTTTGGGCTGGTGCCGGTGCGGTACAGGGTAGCAAAGATCAGCACCCAAAAGATGAGAATAGGTTCCCTGAAAAAGCTAAAGGTTTTCGTCCTCATGTACCATCATCGCCATCGGTTCCAGCTATGGCTTCAACTACGCGTCGAGGTATTGATCTTCTTATATCTAGTAGAGCTGTAGTAGTATTGCTATTCTATCCAAATCTTAGTATATTATATTGCTAATTTTCGGCTGAACGTAAAAGTATTCCCATTCGCTAATCACTATTATTGTTACTGAATCTCAGGTCATGTGGAAAAACGAAACTTTCCAAATCACCAGGAGCATACTTCTCGGTATGTGAAATCCAATTCAAGGATTACTACTCAACTGGTGAATTTACTCAATTCGGATGGCTGTCCCAAGAATCTGACGAATATAAAGCATAAGCTTGTTGATGTGTGCACCGATGACTTGAAGTCCTTTGACCTATTGTTCGTTGACGAAGAAGTTGTTAAAGCATTTAGTTCTCATTGTGTAGAACGTCTACCGACGGTAAGTAAAGTATCAATAGTCAATACTACAGATTTCTGTTATGCTTCAGACTAGCCTCTGTGCAGTCCAGGTCCAGGTGTCCAGTCGCAGTAAAGCAACTGCAATTTATGATTTATGCTATCATCTCTGCTATGTTGTTAACTAGTATGTGTAGTTATATCTCGGTATAAAGTAAATAATAGCGAACAATCATGAACCTCCAATCTGGACTCGTGTCAATCCTAATTGCAAATCCTGGAACAATTAATCCTGCAATACGTTGTTCAAGAAAAGCTCAAGGTCCGTTAGCTGAGTAATGTAACTATACTCAAAGCGAAGATGATAGGCATTTAGAAGCGTTACTTGATCAGCTTACTCCACTGTGTTTAGAACTATTATGGACTTTATGCATCCGCAGGTATCAGAAAATAGTCTAGTTCAGAGGAAAAACTGATTGTACCTCAGAATAACAGAGACAGAGGCTTGAAAAAAAGCAAGTTTGGGGAGTAATTGATTAACTTTCTAATTCACCCAATATTTGATTACTTACAGAGATCAACCAAGTTTCCCCGAGCCAAGTACTTCTGTGACCTCTGCAACTACCATTTGGATAATGTTACCAATGCTGTAAATCACATTTTGAATGCTCGTCATATTAGCAACGAAAGGGTAAGTTATTTGTGCTTATTTCAATGTATATTAAGTACTAGACCTACTTCTAAATAATAAAATTATGCTATGTTTTCTATCTTTTTTTGGATTGATAGGTCTGGATATTGGATAAAACAATATCCAAGATGCCACCCTCAAGTCGAAACCACGAACTGAGTATCCATTCGTTGATTTTGGAAGTAATGAATGAGTACGGAATCGATGACAAAGTGGAGAAGCCTCGTCGTGAAGGAATTGTTGAACGTGTCAACGCTCATCTCTCTGGCTATCGTAAGAATTACACAACTATTTGACATACAGATGTAGTAAAGTAATATGTAATAATAATCCTGAGATTGAGATATTTAGCCAAGTTCGTATAGCGTAACCAGAACGAGTTCCCAAGGTTTTGTGACTCTATTTGTGTTTCTCATCTAGAAGTTTGTTTAAAACTATTTGGATCCTCCTTGTCCGGATTTGGACTAAAGACCTCGGATGTAAATATGAACATCGATTTAACAAAGTATCAGTCTTTGCTTGGTGGATTGGGAGAGCTAGGAATGCCTAAAGAAGATCAGGCTGGCTTTATTGCCACAATTGGAGGCGCATTGAAAACTTTTCCACAGATCGAGTAAGAATATTATGTAGATATATTATGTGACAGTTGTGACGATATCCGGTTACTCCGACTATCAACCAATTATCAACGGTTGGAACGCAGGTGGCTTCTGGAAGACTTATTTACTCAAAGATGTGTCTGTTTTTCTTGCAGAAATCTTCGTTTTGAATATAAATACATGCAGATAATGTTCTTCGATGGATTGTCTCAACGGGAATGTGTAATACACCTAAACAACAGCTCGGGTGTACTAACAGCCCAACTCTTTGCTGAGTATGACAAGCTAGATTCTAGAGTGAGACCCTTGGTGGTTGCGTTTCGCCACTGGGCCCATGTAAGTGTCGGCTTATTTACTAGTTGCTTTAATTTGATGAATTCAGTTTGACTCTCTAAATATGGACTGAACCTTTTCAGCTCACTGAAGTTGACGTACAGAATTGTGGACTTATTCCGGCGCACGCTTTTACTATCATGGCGTTGAAGCATTTGCAAGATGTGAGCGTGATTCCGATCTTGACGAAACCAAATGACAATTTGATGGAAAAAAGAGAATTCCTCCGTAAGTTTAATCAATGTCACGAATCATAGATACAATACATTGCACATGTTTTGAAAAAATGTACTTTGTTTATTCCGGTACCCGTCCGTGCCTAAGTCTTTTTATTCCATATGCGGCGGTGAGTTTACAATTGTAAACCGTCCAATTTGTCGAAAAATGAACACATGAAAGCCGATAGGTTTACATTTGTAAACCACCATGTTGCCAAACCGATCAAGAA
>JAQFYU010002426.1:0-11953 GCA_034694905.1 Ceratophysella granulata
GTTGAGAGCGTCCATTTTTTATTGCATGATTGCAAATTTAGATATATATTTCTTGTAATCTACTTTTAGCAAGTCAATGTTGCTTCTGCAGAAGATTGCATGTTCCCAACAATATAAATCCAAGAACTTCCCCCCAGAAAGTGTACGTAAGCTACAATATGCAAAGTCAAAATACTTTTTCCCACAAAGTGCAATTTTTTTGGGTTGGAATCCTTTGAATTTCAAATCAAAACATTTGCCACTACGGATAGCCAACAAGTATTGTAATGATATCTGCGTAGAAATGCATATCAAAACCGAATTATAAGTATTTATACAAAATTTTGTTTACTAGAGAGTCGCGTACATAAACTTTTGTTAATTCCGTTGCTGTTGCCAAGACGACAATAGACAAAACCCTGGAAAATTCGCATATTAGTTCACTGAATCCCGGAATTGAAAACTCATTTATTTCAATACGTGTATCCATAGAGTTGAATGTCGAGATGAAGGTAAAGGAACACTTAAAATACGTGGAATGAGCAATACAATAGACTAGCTGTGCTATGCAATCTACTACAGGTAGGCACTATTGTGTTAACCTTCCTCGCATTCTTCTCGAACCTTGTCTACCTCTAAAAAGTCCAATGTTAATTATCATGAATGTAAAGGAAGTAGTGATAGTCCGTATATCGAATGAAGTAAAGCCAAACCAAAAGATAGATTTTTTTCAATACTGCTGTGATAATATTCAGGCAGATCTGCTCATATTTGCTTGAGTTAAAGTATATCCGTATCTTCAATGTATAGAGGCCGTCATTCATCTTGCTCCTTAAATTCAACTGTCTGACTGTACAATTAGAATGTAATGGTGTAGAATGCTCCATCGAAAAAATGTAATTCATTTGCCTAAGCTTCAATATTAATCTTAGTTTGTACATGAAAATTGAAATTTGTCTCAAATTTGTAAACAAACAAAAGTCGGATGAAAAAACGTTGAGTATCTTATAAACTTCGAATCTCATAATATTAAATTCGCTAAGAAAAGATGCTCAGATAGGCAGAACGTACTTCCATTGTGTACACTGTGTAAACACAGACATTTGTCAGAACTGAGCATATTATTAAATTGCACAGAGGCAATGCTGCATTAAGGCGTGAGAATTAAAAAAAAGGCGAAAAGGTTGGAATTTCCAACTTGAAGATCTGAAATCTCTACACGAATACCGCATTAGTCACAAAGGACGAGTACGTGGTGCATGTTCGTAGAGTAGTGTAGTGCAACAAAAATTGCATTTCCCTCATCCCACAATTCCCCTCACACACCTCAGATGTTATAATAGTGAACAACTTTCGTTTTTTACTTATTTTATTCGCTAATACGCTCTCCCTCATACTCAGATTCCTCAACTGATTCCCATATGGCATGAGGCCATTTTTGCACGGAACTTGGAATTTGAATTGAATTCTGGTTATACAGATCCACATTGGAACTCGAGCGTATGGCAATACTGTTTGAACAATTTGATTATATAAATTCCATGAAAGCATAAAGGAAAAATGTATAGCCTAATTACTGATGGGCTTTTTTAAAGTGTGTAAATTTAAAAAAAAATTAAATGGACGTTTCAAAATATTTTTGAAACATAGTCGATTAACGGTATATAAATTTTAGTGATTTTTGTTTTATTGAAATATTCGATCCGCTGCACAAATTGTCAATTACGTAGAATTTGAAATAAAGAAATTGAACAATTTAAAGACGTCCGTCATATTTTTGAAAATTTACGCAGCGATAATTTAGGAAAAATTCAAAAACAGTAATGACTGAAATATTTTACGAAACATTTGCTACCGTTCCTAGGTTATTCGTCTTGTTATTCAACATGTATTAATAAATTTCAAAAAACACATTTTGCATTTTTTGACTAATCAAATTTCTGAAAATTTACTATCACAAAATAGAACGATTGATTTTTTTGACCTGATATTATTCAAAATTGGACAAAATAAGGATAAGTCTTTTATTAACGTATCAATCCGGAAAAGAAAAAACATCGGTAGCAAACTTCAACGTTATGAATTTCCCGCCATTTACATCTGCTGCAACTGCACATAAAATGGTAGTAATGGACATAGAGCAATCAGAATATACGCCTGTCCAGTTCCAATTATGAAACACTACTGACTCAAAATCCGAAATAAAGTAGAACCGTTGTTGCGCCAGGTCATAGACACCTCCGAGTGAAATTACCCGGATAATGAGTAAAAGGTTTGCCCAGTCTAATTGAAAGTTGGTGAAAGGTAATTGGTTGGAAATGAGAGTCGAATCGGAGTCTGAAACAAATTTGGGATTCAATTAGGTGAAGTGGATGGAAGGGATTAGTGGTTGGACTAAGCAGGATGCATTTGTGCACAAGTGTCGTCCTGAACTTCTGCTGTCACCACCCAACACCTGTAATCACTCTCCAGAGTGAAGAGCACCCAATCGACCGCACGAGACAAGGCAACCCTCCAATTCCATCACCACTAAGACAAAGACACACTCCACTCATTTCCTGCTCCGCCTCCGTCTCACCGAAAACCCTTCCGCCACAAAATTTCCCGGTTCAAATTGTATCTGTCAACGTATATAATAATGGAACGTGTTCTGCGCACGTGTAGCCAGAGAATATTAATGTTGCTTCCAGGTTTACCCGGCTATTGTTTCATATTTTAGTATGGGTTTCAATTAATGACGCAGATCCATCGGAGGCCAAATCATTTTTCTGGAGGTGCATGACAAAAAGTTAAGTTTTGAATGAATGAGACACCCTTCAAGTTCTCAAATCGCTTTGTTTTACAATTCCTGCATGTACCAAAAACTAGGTTTAACATTTCCAAGCGAATTACATGTTCAGTCGTTCTGAACTTGAATATTATACAGATTATTCGGCACTCGTCTAAATTAAATAAAGTTTTGTGTAACAAACTTAGTTGTATCAATCCGTAGAATCAACGCGAAGCCAAACTACAACCAAAATGATGTAATGCTGCACGGTAGCACACTGCTACTTTTAGAGCTGAATGGTTGCTTTGTATTAAATTTGGGATATATGATCAAGTGATGTGGCGTCATGTCGGGGGGAAAATGTACATAGAAATACATCTTTAATTCCTATTCATATGTCTATTTTGTATTTTCAGAATGGCTCAATCGGTAAAAAAAAAACTTGGAACATCAAAATTGTGAATTTACTGGCTGGGCTGGGAGCCTGGAAATTCTAATATTATTAGGGAAAGTATGCAAGATTGTAATTTTATGTGACTTGTCTTTGATGTTTTAAAATTACTTTTTATATTGCATATTGATGCATATTTCAAGTTTAGCATTACTTATTTTTATAGATATGTTTTCTAATTCCATTTCATATTTTGGAGCTTTTGAACCAGATTTCTACTGTTTTCATGAATTTTTTGATATTTTTTGAAAGTAATTTTCCCGGGTTCGAACTTAAGCTCAAGTAAGTTGGAATTTAAATAATGTGAGTGCAATTTAATTGTTTTCATAATTTTCTTTTGTTTTGACAATTTGGGAGAATTTCAGCGATTTACTATTTCGAAATTTGAAAGTGTATTTGTATGTTTGCATTCAAACCGTTTTGGTTTTTTTTTTTTAAAACCTTGTAGTGGAAATATTGGCTCATATTTGGATCCGTTTTTTGTGTAAATTGGATTTTTCAGAATTATCGTAGACAGCCGAGTAAGGAGCAGCTCGACGTTTATAAATAGTGTTACTCCGGTTGAATGGACTGAGGCCTATGTAGAGTGAAGATGGAGAGGCGGTGAAAAGAGAGGATCGATTTGTTGGAAGTGAGGATCAGAATGATGAGAAATGTGGTTAATTTAGGTCAACGATCCCGAAAAGCCCATCAGTCCAAATTCGGATCTCATTTCTCAGCTGACTCTCCTCACTTTCTCCTATCTCCTCTGCCCATCCACCACACCACTTTCTCCTCAAAAGCCCAGCTCACCTTCTCAATCTTTAATCATCCCGAACGTGTCACTCAAGTCTCCACTCCAACTAATTACCTTGAGTGAACACTCCAACCCACCAAATTACTCATGGAGAACCCAAAAACCGGCTTACCTTGGTTTTCCTGGACCCGACTTTCTCTAGAGGACAAGTACCATTGGACGGAACCGTGTTCTCA
Source organism: Ceratophysella granulata (assembly GCA_034694905.1). Classification (NCBI taxonomy): domain Eukaryota; kingdom Metazoa; phylum Arthropoda; class Collembola; order Poduromorpha; family Hypogastruridae; genus Ceratophysella; species Ceratophysella granulata. Next base: position 4,173 of record JAQFYU010002426.1, read on the forward strand.
TGGACTGAACAATCTAAAGGGAAAACAAGAGAGAAGGGAATTAGATCTCATTCTCAGATTCCTCCGCTCCACCGCAAATAGAACAGATTTGTCTAAATGACATGAACCATTTGAAAGGAGGACAAGTTCTGGATGCATTTCCGGAATGTACAATAAGTCAAACCAAAACCACATGCTACATTCATACTCTGGCCTCCTTCACTCCAGTCAGTTTCTCACCAGCTAGTTGGGCATTCCAGTGAAGGAGGTAGCTTATAAATTCAATTGTCACGCCAGGTAGTCCTTAATATGACAATGAGCCTGAGAGGCACACACCATCAACCTCAAGCACAGGCGCTTAGTTCTAGCAAAATTTCGGTTTAGGTTGGACAAAATTCGGAAAATATTTTGTTTTAATGATTCAGGTGTTTAAATAACCCTCTGGCCACTTATTAAAATTGGTAAGTACTTTAACGAATTTTACAATTCAACAATCTGCAAAGTTGACCTTCAGGTGAACAATGATCAACATCACCCTTCAAAATTGAGATATGTAAGCTATTTTCGAAAGAATCAAAAAATAGCAAAAGGCGTAGCTAGCTAACGACTTTCTTACTAAAATTTTCACGGAACGAACAGTATTTTTACTTCTTGAAAACAAAATCTCCATAATATCTGTATTTTTGTAATAAAAAGCACAACAGCAGTTGTAGTGCAGCTCAGAAAATCGATTGCAAATTTTTGAATTTTGGGTTGCTCGATCAATTCAGTGCATATACTCGTAGGTTTATTTAGGAAAGTTAAAATTCTTCAAAAATTAGTAATGGAAAAGGTCTGATGTCATTGCATTTCCATGGATGATTTATGTTTATACATTGTACCTTATGGAAAATCTTAAATCAGACTCAAAAATTGATGTACCTACTTTGAATTTGAAAATTATTAGAATTTTACTTCGTATCAATTTAGAATTGGAGCTGGAATTTTTGTCGGATTAACACTTCTCAAAATATGCAGCATAATAACAGCTGAGAGAATACCCAACTACAATCATTTCGGAAATTGTGAATTGAATTTTGTGCATAAACGAAGGCCCAAAGCGTTTTAAAAAAGAGGTTCCATGATGAACATGAAAGAAGGTTGGTTTCTTCTGAGTTTACGTGATGAGATTGGATGAGGAAATGCCTGGAGCCGAAAGCCAGTGCCTGCTCATTACGCAATGCACTTTCCCTTTCCCCAGTTCCAAGTTCTGAGTCGAGGCCTCCACTTCAGTATTTACCTTGGGAATGGGGAAGGACCGAGAAAGTGTCCTGAGTTTCCATAGCCTCATTCTTCCATAACCCAACACTAACGCGGTTACCGTTTATTTTTTGCATAATACACACAAAAACCATTTCCTTCCCCTCCTCAACCCACCCATTTAATGTTCTGCAGTTGGGTTTACCCATCGGAGCCCCATCCGTCCAATGACCTTCTCTACTCTTTACTCAATCCATGGCCTCCTTAGAAAAATAAAAAGGTTAATTCAGAAATAGGAAAAAGCGCTAGAGAGCTAAAACTAATGGCGGAGAGAAAAGTCCATCAAAATCCAGTCAAGTACGGATTAGGGATGTATGCAGGAGGGACTGAGTCAGACCCAAATCCCCTCGTGTACCCAAGATTAGGGACCCATTATCCAAAGTGTCACTTTGGGCAATCCAGAATTAAATGTGAGGCCTCGAGTATTAATAGGGGTTTATGGGAGAAGGCATATGCCTTCAAGACTTATAAATATCTCAAACCTTGTGCAGAACTGTTCTCAACGAATTGGTCATTCATTCAATATGCAGGAGCTATGCATTCGCATTACCTCACAATTCTCACCGCTTTCTGACGTTATATAAGATTACATGATCACTGAAAGTTTAATAATTCCAAATGAATTAATAATTTATTTGACCGTTAAATATCTCTAGCTCTAAATGTATGGTGAAATTTTTGGTATTGTTTGCTGTCCAGTTCCCAAATCACAAAACAAAAACGTCATGTGGTATTTACGGATAAGGAGGCCACTTCCATTCAAACGGAATGAAAGATAGAATTAAGTTGCATTAAGGCCTCAGTTTCATGTTTTTTGCGTGGGAGGGCCTCATTTCTATAAATATCATACGCCATTCTTTGTTCTCTTGGTATCTACTACAATAATAGTAAAAGTGATGCAATTTGGTTGCAAATTCTCAAAATTACAGAATCGCTATTTTGGAAAGTTTTATATTTTGACCAAAAAACTAACGTGCTAATTTCGACGTTCTACAATTTATATTTAAAAAATGTAACTTTTAATTTCGATTTTCATTCGATTATTTAATTATTGCCATTATTTCAACTGACCTGAAGGATAATTTTATTTCAAATAGTTTCATTTTTCAATAATATTTATATATATATTTTTTTCTTCCTCTGGCTACTTTAATCTTATTAAATATAAACATGATGAAACATGATGGCAAAAAAGGCTACGGTTCCCCACAAAATGCCGTAATATTTCGAATGGTAATTAGAAAATAAGATTCTTGAAGTTAAATTTGGAGAAATATCTAGAATTGATGCTTGATCAGATGCTAATTGATGAAAATTCATGACAAAAAGTCCAAAATTTAGGAATCGGCCATCATGACTTTCTTTTTTTAAAAATTCCGCTACCAAGGTCCAAACGTATCACATACCTAAGATAAAAGGCTATTCTGATCTGATAGGATAGGAACTAACATCTGTATTAAAATTTCCTGGGTTTCTCCAATGCTGATTTCTGATAGGCTCGTTTGAATGACATTCAGGTTCCTGGAGCGGTCAACTGGTCCTGAGTATGTGTGGGTGTGGAGTGAGGCCTGGAATGAGGGCAGGAGAGGAGGTAGAGTGATTTCCGAGTAGAGAAAGTTCTGGGAGGCCCAAGTAGCAGCTGCAAGGTTATTATATACAGATATAACCAGCTCAACTCTGTGCATCTCCCCTCCGTGTATCGACTGGAGAAAGCTCGAGCAATGACACGTCCCATATCTGCCAGGCATTCTCCATGCCCCTTCTCCCAACATGTAGATGGAAAGGGAAGTGCAGCAGCAGTGCATGGGAGCTCACTTTCTCCACTTCAGGCCTCCCAATGCATAATCGGGAGGCCGTGGAGGTCGTAATGGGAAGTGTTACACCCCAGCAGAGCCTCACCAGTTGAGGTTATGGCATCCGAAGCACAACCCGAGTTCGTTCTCCTTTCCCACTTTCACCCACAAATTGAACCTTCTTCCTCCCAAAACATAAATCCATGAATTACTATTATTACTCTTCAGAAATGGCTCTGCATACAAAGTTTGAGGAAAAAATGAGGATCCATAATTTATAGCGTATCGAAGGTTGCACGGCCCACTGAGCTTGTCATCAGGTGAGGCCATAGTGTACTGGACTGCACTCCCTCAGCCCTGCACCCACTCTAATTAGAGAGGAGCTCCAATTGAGCCATGCATACTGCATGTGGAGTGAGCAATCAGAGAGGAAATGAAAGAAAGAGTGGAGAGCTAATTCGGAATTGAGTAATGGACTCGGGAGAGGACAAGGCTGTTGGGAGGAGGCCTAAACGGTGCATAATGCTCGGTGTGGGATATGGAGATAGAAAACCTAGATTGGAGCTTCCTTTCTCTTCCATACTGCTCCTCCAGGATTGTAGGTCTTTGGGCTCCGAATGCATAAACCAACAATGGATCGATTAAGGAGGAACAGAACAAGGTTTTATCAAGGTTTCTTAATCCCGACTAACTTCAAACAAATCCCTAATTGGTGAGCACACAAGAACGATTAGCTCCAGCTCCCTTTCTCCTCAGCTATGTATATCTACAAACCTTCTGACTTTCCATTTTCATGAAGTACATTTTACAACGTTGACAGGCAGGCTTTAGTGCAATACTCTTGAGCTCAAAGTTTTTGTTTTATTTGGCGGAAAAAAGATTCAACGCTGCCTGTCATAAATTTTACTGAATGAATGGTGTCAATTGTTTCTATTTTGGTTAATTTCTAAAGCGATGAACTCAGTTTTAGTGAAAATGTAAATGATCAAAGGAGGATTCGATTATTTTTGAAAACGATTTTGAAGCTAATGTAAATATAACGTCACTAACTTTTGAAAGCAAATTGCTAAATTAACGTCAATTGTACGTTGACATGGACAAACTGGCCTGGAAACACTAGCAACCATATTTTCGATTTCTGGAGACCTTAACTAAAGAATACAATGATTTTAAATTTGTGTTTAATATATAACTTATGGAAGACGCGTTTGATTTTTGTTTCTATATTTTTGAAACTAGGTAATCTACAATTATGCTATGAATTTTAAAGTTTGGAAGGAAATTCTTGACAAACCCGACAGATTAAATGTTTACATGGAATTACATTACTCATACTTTTTTATTTTCATTAAGCTATTGCATCTGCTATGCCAATTCATTCATATATCACTTTAGTGCTCATTTTTACTCAAGTTTGAAAGAACATCAAATACGCTTCACATTCGCATAGGCTTCTTTAAATGAAATAATTTGATTCGAATGCTCAATTTTCAAGCCCCTTCTATCCGATGCAAATATATTTTTAATATCTTAAATTCACTACCTCTAGCTTCAAATCAAAACTAATTTTTCTCCAACGCTTGAAATAAAGTACAACGTCAATTGAAATTCATAGTATCTTGAACTTGATTCTGGAGACTGAGTCCTAATTGCTAAGCACTGTACATTAATGAGAGATTTGAAGCGGTAAAAAAGGCCTTTAGGTACTTCATTTAAACACTTCACTTTCCTTGTGGAACTTAAGGTACGAGCTACACAAGCCGAGTGGGAAATGTAGCAGATTCAACGCATTTGCATTAGATACGCTAGGCTGACTTCTCTGAGAAAGTGAAAGCACACCGGTATGGCACTTGCTACATAAGCCACTCGTCTTAGATGACTCAATATCAAATTCCACTGAACCAGCTGAGTAAAATGAGCATGTAAAACAAGTTAGCCTAGTGTGACTGCATGCACTTCTGATTGAAATTATGTGTGTGCACGCTGCTTCAGATATTTGATGTTTGAAGATATTTAAGTACTATTAACTCAGGGAAAACTTGCAGTCTGCACTTTTTAATAGGGTTTATGTTATGGAAAGTGTCGAAATATTGAAGCTTCAATAAGCTTTATTTGAATATAATAAAATTAAAGTACATTCAAAATTCAACAGAAATTTGGAATATGGAGAGCAAATTTTAGCTAATTTATAACTATAAGAAGCATCAACACAGAAATTATTGACTCCCACACATCTAAACAGCTCCTTAGCTTATGCGACCAAGCAAGTGTCAAAAACTACCATACATTTATCGTTTGCCATTAATTCTTCTGTTTAGTTCATATCAAAAGAAGCATCAAGTTGACACATGAAAGTTCTTCAAAGTAGAAACAGTTCATTACTGGTCCACTGAGTTGACCAGACCAAAATCGTCTACATTACTATATAATACGAGAATACAACCTCGAAATGACTATTGAAGCTGAATCGCAGTTATTTTTCAATAACACACGGCTCGACACACAATTGACCTATATTTAGTATCAGGCAAGAGTAATGAAAACGAGAACCATGATGAACTTAAGGCAAGGCTACACGGCATGGTTCAGCAGTACAGAGATTACGTTATGTGGATGGAGATGGAGATTCACTCGAGTATACATAGATGTAGAGACTTAATGCTACGTAGTATACAACCTACTAAACACATTTCAGTACATAGTGTATAAAACATAAATCATACTTATGTAGATCCAATCCACTGAATTTGAAAACGTCTTAATGATATCCAAGCCTGAACCTTGTCTCTTTCAATTCATTCATTGAATGCAACTTTGAATGATTTTGAATCTGCGTATTGACTAGTGAAAGTGTCAAATAATCTTTGTCAATGTAATTTATCTGCTCAGCGGTTCAGACCAAATCCCTTGTGAACATAACATGGACTTCTGTCGTCCATGTAAAATTCCATCCGCTTACATATGCATGCATGGTGCATGGATCTAAGTTCAATTATGTTCTTAAGCTGAGAGCTGGATAATATCCAAGAGCAATAAAAGAGGATTTTATGACCAGTAATTGGACAGTATTGTTTAATGCACTTCGTTTGAAAATGACGAATTTGTTTATACTGACCAGCTTCAAAACGACAAAACAAATCTTAACTACTTCCAACCACTTCTGCCCTTCAACGATTTATCCAAAGATATTTTGGAGTCAAAATTCAAAAAAGTTCTCTTCAAACTTATCCAGCCGAATGTATTGAATTAATAAAATAACCTTAACCCTAATATGAAACTTGTAAAGGCAAGCGCCTATCGTCTAACCTTCAAAATAGAAACTAACGCGAATCAAAAGTCCAGTCAGAACTCAGAACGTAGCTTCTGTCATTGATCCAGTCGGATTAGGCTTAAGAAGCTGAATCCAGTATGACCTGAGCCATGTCTCCAAGTAAAGTACTCGACACATGAAGGAAAATGACCTTAACTTGAACAAGATTATATTTACAATATTAGGGATGAAAAACTTCAATGATCTGTGCCCTCAATTAAAAACAGAGTTGACTGTATTCATCACTTTGTACAGTATACAAAGGTTGGTTTTTGTCTAGCAATAAGACGGGTGAATGAATCTTATGGTTGGCCGTTGATGTTTTATTTTTGCAAGGTTAGATTTGAAATTTCAAAGTCTACGAACCGACATTTGCACAAAAAAAAACTTACTTAAGCTACTTAATACAAGGGGCAAAACGAATGGCAAAAAATATTTAAAATTGGACGGCTTCATTGCCTATTTTACCATAAAAATTTGCAAACATTTTTTAAATTTCAAAATTCGAGCATAAAAAATTGGTCAATGCTATTCGGTATAAAATTGATCACACGTCAATACTTTATTTTTCGTTTTGAAAATTCAGTAGGCTGGGCTGTTTGAATTTTTGAGAGAATTTCCTGTTTCGAGTTGAAATTAAAGTTGAATTTCACATTTCGCAACGTTTTTTGCGTACAGGAATCGTATAAAGGCACTATACGTATTTTCAGCTCGTGTTTGATGGTAGCATATCTATTTAGCATACATGTTAAATGTATGAGCAAGGGATATAAATAAGTTATTATCTGTTTGGAAGTTTCTATTGACCGAAGTGTCAATGACAGACGGGATTTGAGACGAGGCACGCATACCTGCAGAAGCTTAATAGTTTAGATACAAAATACAGAACATGCAATTCCGATGTACACTCGTGCCTGCATGTATGGAAATTGTACATGTACAGTTATGTACATTACGTGATTCCACTCAATCTCATTCCTCATCCGCATAATAATAACACACACACATTGTATTAAACACCTCGTTTCACCTTTATTAGGAGAAGCATGTGGAAGCCAGGGCTTTTCGCTACATTTGTAGCACTGAAATGTGAGTGAGTTAAGGTTCACAACGGGAATCAGTTCTATGTGTTCTGTATTCTAATTTCTACAGATGCCAAATTCTCATTATCAATGTTGAAACTGAACCTTGACAAAAACTCTCGTTCTCAATTCGGCCGACACATTCTGCTCTGCTCTTGACTTATCTTTTAGTGATGGTTTGGCAGGGTTAGCCTACTATATTAAGGCAAAATAACTTCGTCATCATTAACCTTCTAACCAGGTAGTACGTGCGGGATGCTGGTCTGCACCTTTCAGCCCTTCAATATTCACTCTAGGCCGAATGCCTAACCTTTCCAT
>JAQFYU010002427.1:0-11950 GCA_034694905.1 Ceratophysella granulata
TGTCTCCTCGGAACTCGTATAGTGTAATTTGTCTACGATTTTAGACGACAGTACAGAGAGTTAACATAAAAAAGATATTTTAGAAATTATACATCCAGGATTGTTCAGAAACGATTCGACAAAAAAATCTAAGCTGCGGCTCGGCAGTGCGATTGAGTCACATAGGCGAAGCTAAGCGATTAAATTAACTAATAGAATTCACAGAATTGCAGAATATTTGAATTTTAATACAATCAAAATATAAAACAGTTCTAGAATATTCAAATCGTCTCTGATTTTATTTAATTTGATTTAATTTATATATTTAAATGTCTAAGTAAGCTACAGCGATATTTCTGCTGGGAAAGTAGCGTCCGCAACGCGTTAAGCTCACCGCGGTGAAAACAGCAACTTTGTTATAAGCATTAGCTTCAAATCTCAGTTGGAAGCAGCTAAAAACGTTGAAAATCTCGATGCTCAGCATAGAAAAAATTCATGAACTCAGCATTTGCCTCAATTTTGCACCTTAAACCTAAAATGACATCTACTTTTCAATCAAATTAAATTAGTGCATCTATTATTCACAGTTTTAACGAAGTCTTTATTATATCTAGTTTAAAATCGAGGGCCAAGGGGGGGGGGCTAAAGCCCCTTTTAGCCCATATGTAGACCCGCCCTTGCTATTGAAACAAGCAGGGAGGAAGATGCAGGAAGAATGCATGAACGAGATCCCGCAGCCGATCCCAAATACATACATAAAAGTATAATGGATTTTACTGAAATATACGTATAACACGGAGTCACCCAACCATCCTGGTACTACGTATGTAAGGTACTTGTTTGCAGCATACACGTATAGTCATACCGTAATTAACCCACACACCCCCTCTTTGCCACTCAAACATCAGAGTCAGTAACACAAAAAGTGAGCGGAATATCTGATTCCACGAGATATTCAGACTCACGAAGTGGATTAGTGATTCATTCAATAATACCTGGAATTAAGATTCAAGTTTCTGCGTTGCTAAAAATACTCGAGTAATTCTTTATTCTTACTCAGACAGATCTCGTCGAGATCGAGATTGGATAATAATTTATTGCACGCAATTTCATCTAGAGCCTAATTCAAATGATTAGCAAGTGGAAGAGGAGGATAAGTTCGAACGAGTTGATAGAAGAACACAGTTAAGTGCGACTCGCGTTGTCTTACGACGCTTTTGCAGAAAATAACATCAATTGCGAAGTGTGGAAACATGTCAGGCCGGAAACCGTACTATTTTGCCCTCGGGGTTCTACTGGTGGAGAGTGTATGCTAAATTATAAACTATTTGTTGTATGAAAAATGCCCAACCAAATCTATATATATATACTACATGAAAACTATATATAATTGTTTGAATTCCTCTGTTTTTAGTTTGTAGCACTGGGAATGCTCATGTCCTGGCTCATATCCTATTTTATTGCACCACAATTAGCATCCGACTTTGGTCTTGGTCCAGTTGCCATTATTTGGTTCAGAGTTGTGCTTGGATGTATGAATACTAATGCAAATATATTTTTTGAAATGCGAACGTTAACATAACAGAAATATTTACATTTTTATGATTCACGTTTTCCAGTTATGTTCGTGATCCAGGCAGCAATGACGGTATTACTAGCCAAAGCGATTAATCGGGTAAGTTGAAGTACAGTAGCTGTGATTTAAGAGTCGCAAGCCAACTCCACAGATTTGAGCCAACCCCTGAAATTAAAATATTGGTTTGAGATGTTTTAGGACTAGTTCATCATTTTAGAAATATTGCTATTGATCCACGTCTGCGCTCTGTGCGCAATAGCGTAGCGCATTCTCTTATTTTGTAACGCAAACGCAGTAACTCAAACCATAAATATGTTCGATACGATGTAAATAACTACAAATGTAGAAAAATTGAATTTTCACTATCTGTTGAGTTATTTAGCTTGACTAATTTTAACCACCCAAACCGAATGTTATCTGATACTCGATAATCAAATCGTTACTTAGCATAAGCATTGGCTCAGATGCACTAAAATCCTGTCCCATCTAAATACATGTACTATAAGTACGTGCCGAATATACCAATATACTTTTGTACTAAAATATCCTGGAAAAACTTTTTCTATGCAAAATGTGAATATTAATTAAGTAAAATAATTGATTCGTTTAAAATTAAATCAGTCAAGTCAAGTCGTAAAACGCAAGTTTAAAAAAAATATCAAAGTGAAATCTAATCAATCTAAGTTTTTGGAATTCGAAAATAGGATAGTACAGGAACTACGGTTTTGGAAACTTTTAGAGCGGAAAATGACGGTATGTAGATAAACACATTTAAAAAGATGCCTTGGAAATATAACAATGTTATAAATAATTTTAAACTGTTGATCCCATCCCAAACCTAGCAAACAAAACAAACACAAAAAATGAAAATATGCAATCGATATTTCCTAATTAGAAATTGGTCGGTTGGAAGTTGGAACTGAAAAGCTGAGATCTTAAAATTTTACACCAGCGAGCTCTCCAGATCAAACAAGCTTCTGCATGGCGCGGAATTCAAAACAAGGAATGCCCTTAAAATGTAAAACACGTAATTGTCTTCAAAATGAATTTTATAATTTCAGAAAGACCATTTATGGCTCCAAGCCTGGATCATTGCTCAGTTCGTCCATTTCATTTTGACACTAATTACAGTAATTCTGAGCACAATGGGCTGGATGGGATTTGAGGTGGGATACTCCTTCATTATACTTAATGCCGTTTCGTTGGTCTACCGTCTCGTTATCCTGAAATTCGTGTCGGACTTCAAAGAAGGACTTCCAGAAAATGATGATATTGATGTTTGCGACAATAGCAAGCCTAATGCTCCTAATGCAAAAAGTACTCATGACCACAGGAAGCGAGCTAGCAGTAGCTCTTCCATTCGTTCCGCGAGCAAAATCATTAGTCATGTGTAGCAGTCCGAGATTGAAAGATTTGCCTAAGTAGGTATATATTTATTGCTAAAATGTTGGTAAATTTTGATATTCCCAATTATCAAGCACTCATAGCCTAACTCCAAATAAGTGAAGTCCACTGGCTTCAACTCATGCTCTAATTTATAGAATAATTAATTAAATATGACGTACATTAAAAATAATGCATTTTGATGCATCCCCTGTCTACCGATATATGGGCAACCTTTGTATTTTTGTTATGAAGTGGTTCATCCTCGTTGTTTAATGATGTGCCCCTTATGAACTCGAAATGCAAATTCAATCGCTTGTGAAGTATAGTAAATGAAAGTCAAAAAGTACTATATAAATCCAATCATTACATCCATTAAATTGCTTTCATATGAATATCATACCTTCTTATGATTGACAAATATTGAAAATAATAACTATAAAATCTAATTTTAATTAAAAATGGAGCAATAATTCAATTTCTGATAAATCGCTCCCTGTGCATTAAGTCTCCAGATATCGTATAGATCATTTGTATCTACGACTGTTCATCCATACAGCGTTCATCCTTTTAATTCATCGGCTAATTATACTTGGCAGCCTTAAATAGGTGGTAGAAATTGAAGCCCTAAATTCTATTATGGTACGATACGAATTCTCCCAATTCACAATCCCATTAGCGTCAGTTTCACTTTCGCAACGGAAAGTCGCATTAACCATGACGAGCCATCACCACAATAATGCTTCCAATGTCGTGTTTCGTCCGAGTGTCCCAGTCCCAGCAGCTTTCTGAATCTGAGGGAAAGTGGCATAAACCGTAAACATGATGGCAAAGAATACTAGGCGTTTGCTGTGAATTATTTCGTACAATTTACAGGGTATGGATTGTGGAAAACAGTAATTTTTAATTCTTACCCACATTTTTGAAGAATATAGACGGAAGACTAACCACTGAAGATGTATCCTGGATTTATGATATAAGATTGAAAATAGAACGAATTAAAGCATCATGACACATTATAAAAATTGATAGCACGCTCCTAATATATGTACATTATTATGTATATGTATGTGTATCAAAATAATCTGCAAAATTCAATTATATCGAAATGGAAGAATATTTAGATCAATTCTTATGACTATGATGTGAAAATGTATGTTGTGTTAAGATTACAGAAAAGAACATTTTGATTGCCATGACTACCTTTCTTTCACGTCAAAAAAAAACTGGTCAAATCAGTTTAACACGTCTTTGAAGGTTTCTACAGATAAGCCCGCAGTTCTCCCAACCTTGACGGCCCTTTACACACTAGGAATCTAATCTACAGGTAACAAGTTACCTTCATGTCAAAGTAACACTCAATAAAAACAAACATATTTCTCTTAATCGGTTCAGAAGCTATAGGCCCATTTCTCTGTACGTATTATGTGCAGAACAAGACGCAGGGAGGGAGTGACAGGTCAATCGTAGTCTCATTTGACGTAATGATGTGATGCAAGCAGATGTAGACTTTTTAGGATGATAGAAACTATGCCAATGCCGTACTTCGTACTCAGTCTCTCTATGCTAAGGATAATGCACTTCCATGTTTGGCAAGTGCAAAATCCGTGCTGAATGCAGCACTGCACTGCTTGCTTAGACACGCTAGTGAAGGTTTGCGTGGGATGAGCTCAGTCTTCAGTACTCAATCTCAACTCAGTACTTGACAGCGTTGGGGCGAAACTTCCGTTTACGAGTGCTGTGCCTGTACTAGTCGTATTTCAATTAGATTATGTAAGTGTACAAAATTCCAAAATTGAATATATTTATTGAAACAAACCATTTGATCCATCTTGAAAAGTGTGATTGCAAATTCCAATCAATACCTGTGCAGGTGCTCATTGTTGTTCAACTCTATTAAGTCCTTAAACGTAACAACGTAAGTACTCTGTATTCGTTCGTTTCAAATATTGTTTCACGTAAATTGGAGGGAAAGTATATTTCATATTTAAATTGAGGTGAATTGCAATTGAAGCCGCAGTTTTAAAGTTGAAAGCTTTACAGCACAGCACAGCTTATTTGACCAGGAAATGAACTGAACTTCATCATTGGCATGTTCCGCTTTAGTTTTTTAAGCTAGGTTCCCCCCAACCGAACCGAACTCTCATTCCGTGTTCCATCGATACCCATAATTTAATACACGAAACAATTGTACAACAAATAACGTTCCAAATATGTATTCAATTATGCAGCAAAAAAACCGTTTATATGCAAAAATAAGAAATTGAATTTGCAAGTGCTTCCACAACGCTATATTATGATCAAGTGGCTAAATTATTCTGAAAATAACGGATATCGAAAACCAAAAAGTGGAGAAACTTTTTAAATGGAAAACTACAAAAAATGTTATGAAGATAATGGGTTTAAATGATCAAATTATGAATAAATTGAGTAACTTTGCTTTGAAAATTCCCAAAACATGTTTCAAAATTAGAAATGCATTCAAATACCCAAGCAGCTATTAAAATCAAACAAATATAAATTTATTTAAAATCAACAAAAATATAAAAATATGCGGTATTGGATCCAGCTTCTATAAAACAGGCCGATGTAAATCTTTGTGATCTTTGAAATAAAAATATGCTAAGAAATTCCAGAAGTGATTTAATATATTTAATATACAAAGAAAGCCTTTCGTTAGTTAGTGGCAAGTCAATATTCCCTATTGTTAGAGATGCTATTGCACAATTTGTCTAAACCTTCAACACTATAAAACAGGTAGCATTACAAGCAACTTTTCAAATGTACCTTGTGACATGACAAAACAACTCACCAATGCCAATTCCCAATTGTTAATTGTCAATTCGATCAGCCGAATGGAATATGTACACTCCCTTTCGGAAGTTACCAAAGGCGTGTACGGACAGACCAGCAGGTCTCATTTTAAGCCATGGCAGTACTAAAGTAGGACTTCCAAAGTTACAAAACAATTTAATGACTTGTATTATCTTATTTGCATTCATGCGTTCCCAGTATAAATGGAAGATACGAGTGGCGTGTTATTGTTCCAAATATCATCGTATGTTTATGAGCATATGCAGACGGAGAAATGGCTTCCGCCGAGTGAAGCGAAACGACGAAGACGACAGCTTCACTGTGAAGAATTGAATTAAGCACGAAAAACAATGCAAATAATAATAATTAGTGTATTCTGACGTGTCGCACTGGTGGCTTGCATTCAGTAATCCAGACCACCCGAATCATGCAGAGACTTACCAGATACACGCTTATTAACTACTAGAACCGTCACTAAGCTATATACTAAAGTCAGAGCACTAGACATAGACATATCATGCAATTGCACGAGAATACGCGAATTTCTGCTGCAATACTGAAATTTTTATTACCTAAAAGCTGATACTACAACTTTTGCTAAACCAACGTATTGAATTCTTAAAATACTTTCATAGCTATAATATGAATACAAATTGAGCGTCCACGGCGTAATTTGAATAAGGTTTTGAATATTACATATTAAACGTCAAACTTGACTGTGGACTCACGCTTTAAAATTAGTAGATCCACCATTGACAACCTAAAACTTACATGCGACTGAAATCTGCAGAAATAGGATGAGTGGGCGTTGTAGATTTATTTTTACTCACGGGAAAAGCACAAAGAATAATGCAATGTATCAAATCGGAATTTTGTAAACTCCGATAGCTTTCGATAGGTGAATTTAGACCTACGAGTCAATTTACAAGATGTGACTCCTCATAAATTCCATTCAGTATTACGCAATTTCGTTCAAGGCGACTATTTACTAAAGAACATTATTCAATTTAACATAAGAATGCCTTAGACGTACCTAGTGCATTAATGTTGTGTTGGTCCAGCAGAAATATTCAAGACGTGCATTTCCAAATAATTATGTAGTTGAGATTAAGTCACAGAAGCAAATTTTAAGGTCATCGGAAATAGGCTTTGTCAACGGTAGTATGGAAACAGGAAACCAAGGTGTCATGCAAAAGACACGTTTTCGTTGAAGATTCAAGATTCTGTTTTGCGATCTGGAAGACTCATTGCTGTATTCCGCCCTGGTTCCTATAAACTTTTACATTGCATTTAGCATGTTTCGATGTTTAAAAGAATATTTACTCATTTAATATTTTCAATTTTTGGTGAGTCTTTTTTGGCTTTTCAACAAATTTTTACACACGCTGGATATTAATTGCAATTTTTTATAACTTAACTGGAACTAATGTCAAGCGTTTACGCTTTCACCACCCTATTTATTTTACTTCCATTTTTTGCTTGACATGCTTCTTTTCTGCATGTTGTAGTGCACTTTTGGACCTAATTTTCTTTATAAAAAGAGCTAGCAATGATAATAATGAGACTTAAGTATAACCATAAATTATGTGCAATTACAATCAGCTCAGTCATACAAAGTCCATGTATACCCTGGATTTACAATTACGAAAGTTACCCTTGGGATTTATGGATAATAGGCGGAAATTACAACTGTAATTCGAAATATTAAGCTCCTTCGAAGCATGAATGGGTGGACTGGACTTGCATTTCATCTTGTAATAAGCGAGCCACGAGCCAGTCATACATAAGTATACTTAGCTAAAAATCGTGGTTCGCAGATTATAATCAAGAAACAATTAGAGAAATGTTCTGGGAACAATAACGAATATTTGTATTAACCACATCAACTTCTGAGTCAAGTTCAAGTGTTCAAGATTTTTTGAGCTAATTTTTTCTTTCAAGTTCCACATTAATTACGAAGCTACGGAAACCCGCGTCCAGCAATTTTGTTGCAGGGTGGGAATTAGTATTTCCAGTTACACGTGGGACGACTGTTTTGTTTGAAAATTGAATGAATCCATGGTTTCGGATCTGACGTGTCTTTATATACAAAACTTCCACTTCCGCCCCTTCAACGTGCTAAACGTCATTGAAAAAAAAAAGAATTTCGAATACCACTCACTCCGTTGATTCAATACCTTAAATTAGCATTTAATCACCAAATTTAATCGAAAATGAAACCTTGAATTTTTAGAGACACATTCGGAACAGTTTGGCAGGCTTTTCAGCCCATCCATCCTATTAGAATCACCGACACGCTCTGTGAATCAATAACAGTTGGATGGGCGTTTCGCGTAAACATGTTTTCCTCCGTATCAGATCAATAATGATTAATGATCGATGGACAACGGAAATTGCCTGCAAACAGTCACATTACTGAGAAAACTCGAAATGATACCAATCAGAGCAATTTTATTTAGTTCCCTGATCTGACAACGCTTATTCACATATGAAGTGTATTAAAAAGTTTTCGATGAAACCATAAAATTATAGAGATTGTTTAGACCGGGACCAGCCGGCGAGATGATTGGTCAATACAGTAGCACAGCAAAATAGGCTGCTTCAACCCTGCTGGGAGCTGCCTTGCAGCGAATTTCCACGATATCAAAGTAAACTAAAGACACCGGCGAGTGTTAAAAATTAACGCTGCTCCTAAAGTATTGGCATGAGCATGGGTTCAACTTTTTCTTCGGTTTGTTTTCAGAATGTCTTCAAATTCCAAGACTTAAACAGAAAGTCTGGATCCCGGAAATAATATGCTTCCAAGAATTCAGCGGCTTATTTGGCTCCTATGGCCTCTGATCTTCCAAACACTGGTCCAGATTTGCAGCACAATTGGGACTCGAGATTTCAACGAAGACTGCGATCATTCCAAGAGTTATTCGCCAGATGAGACTCAACGGTGTGACTCGGAACGTGGACTCTTTTGTAGTCCGACTCGGAGTGAATGCAGATGTTTCGTTCCTGGAGCCTACTACCAACGTGGGAAGTGCCGAGCCAAAGTTCTCCGATTTTGCGGACTTACCGAAGGTTTCAAAGTGGAGTGTGTCAAGAATGCCGTTTGTAATGCAACCATGAGTGCATGTCACTGTATACAAGGTTATCAGCCAAATGAGGCCAGTACGGCCTGCAGCACGGAACAAGAAAATAAGTCACGAGTTACTCTTAGTTTTCCAAGTTTGACTTTATTTATGTTTCTCAATTTGATGTTTTTGGGCCGAAATCGAATAGTCCGTTCGTAATCGTAGTAATATAGTATGAACAATATGTTCAAATATTTATACAAAATAAGTGTCATCACTGAAGGCATAGCCAAATACGGGTTTCTGATGATGAGAAAACGAAATGTCCTGTCTGGTTTTAGGTGTTCCATGCATTTTGTGTAACGCTTATTGGCGAAGTCCAGGCGAAGTCTTAGTAAGTTAATACCTATGTCGTTGCCTTAGCGTTTATGTGCTAATAGCTATTGAATATGGTCCACTCAAAGTGTTTGCATTTAAAAAAAAATATTCTGGTCTATAGACTAAAACAACAATGTGGAACAAATCTCGAGTCCACCCTTCAACCAAGTTACCAGCTACCACAAAGTATTACATATATCTGGAAAAAATATTACTGTAAGATTACCAATGACTTAATTTGTGAATCGTCCTTTCTTTGGTTTGGCTATGTACTACGTTTAATATGTGTTACGAGAAAGTAGGTTCGTGGATACTGGTACTGGATTAAGCCTGTTTAGCTTCAAAGCCTGTTAGTGAGGCTGTCGTGTACGTTCTAATGTAATCCAGCTGGCTGACAGCTATTTTACCACAAATACAATAAAAAAATATTAAAATGCCCTGATTTTTGAATGTTACCATTCGTAATATGGATAAAAATAGAATTAACAAAGCACAACGAGGGTCGACCCATTAATTCTTAGTCCTGTTTGGCAAATGATATATGTAGGGATGTAAACGTCTCGTTTCGTTTCGTTTCCTGCCGGAAACGGAAAAGAAACGGAACGGCCGCCGTGGAAACAGAAACGAAACGGCAAGAACTGAAAAGGAACGGAAACGGAACGAAACGAAACGAACCTTTTCGTTTCTGACCCGAAACGTTAACATCCTTAGATATATGTATGATATATTTCGTATAGGCATAAATGCATTAAACATCCTGTCTCGAATCGAAAAGTTTTGCAATGCAAGTGATTGCAATGCAAGATTGGAAGAAAGTAATTTTTATGATTGGAATTGGAAATTGGAACTTGAAACCATTGAAAATTGTCACTTTATATTAGTGTTGCATGTTGCTACACAATCTCCAGTTACTGTGAAAATCCTTAACACTGTAGTTCTGTAAAATTACGGGAAACCTTACTTGATGATAAACTTTGTTAATGTGAATAGTGTTATAGACAAGTATTCAGTGGATTTACCTACATATAATAAACTCTACAATATCTCCATTAAACAAAAACTCAACAACAAATAATTGTCAGTCAAACCTTGTCCGCACGTGCTTTCCAAATTCGTAAACAAACAGTACAACTAAAAGCTGAATTTTTTTTTAAGCTTATGCTCGTATGAGTCCAACAGACAAGATGTTGTATCAATTGTTTAAATCCCAATTAACCCAAATATGTTTGCCACATTTTCTATATTTTTGAAGATTTATTGCTTGAAACAGATGGGCTCCTTGACAAAAATAGGACAATTAAATCATATAAAGACCCATGATTTCCGCGGTTTGATAAAACTCGGCGTAACTTGAAATTGTAATAAAAGTGCATTTGTCCCTTATATTTCAACTTCAACATGTACAAAAACTTAGTCCAGAGAATACTGTTCGTTTCCACGGCATTAACAACACAGACAACATCTTCATACGCTAAGATGTATGGAGAAGTGGATCAGGACACAATTGACTCCAATAAGCTACATTCAGACAAAGCTGCTCAGAATTGGGTACTCGTTTTCAGTGACGATTTCTTGGGAAATAGCCTCAACACGTCAATATGGGAGTACCAAACTGGCTGCGACGAAAGTAAGTCCTTTGTAAACAAAACTTTTTGATATTTTTAGAATCCACATTACAGGTAAAGGTTGAGATCGTTGAATAGACTTATTCTTATTAGCCTATTTATTTTACTCACACAAGTTCTTGATAAGTGAAGAATTTAACCGTACCAAAAGAAGTAAAATTTTTACCTTCCATGTAACACATGAGAAACTCAACAACACGAGGGTGATTAGAAAAGGGCCTGATACCAATGCATACAAATTTTCAAAGCTTATATAATCTAGTAATTGACGACTCGAATACAAATACATAATTACATTTATTTGAAATATAAGAAATAGATCTTTCAATGGAAAGTGTATATTAGCGTATAGTGACAGAGATGTAACACATTTATGGTACCCATAAAGTGGCGATGTTAAATCTTTAGTAAAATTCTCACAACTTATGCAAACATTTTTCAATTTCGAAAAATCATGTGTATTAATCAGTGTACTAATATGCAGCTGAAGAGGAGACTACCTTGATAAAATACATAATAATTTTACGAAATAAAATGCACTTTCTCAAAAAAATAACCTATGCTAAGTTAGGTTAGGTATCGGCATCAAAATTGGCATTTGCATTTCCAATTTATATATAAATAAAAACAGCGACTTACAAGGTTTGAATTTTTCTTTTGTTATACAGGTGCACGTTTCATCATATATGGGATCATCATAATTTGAACTTAAATACCAAATACAGTAGTGAAAACTAAAATGTAATTCCTTCATTGCAGCTTATGGATTAGGAAATCTCCAATGCTACGTGGCAGGAACTAACAATATCCAAGTTGCTAATGGAATCCTAACAATAGCAGCCCTAGTACAAAACATGCAAACTAAGAACTTCACTTCAGGTCGAATTAGACAATTAGGAAACGGACTAACTTATGGGAAATACGTAATTCGAGCCCGGGCTCCATCTGGTATATCTCTCTGGCCAGCACTCTGGATCAAATCCAAACTAACTTCCTGCTACCAAGAAATCGACAATCTGGAGATGGAAGGAGATGATCCAACCAGACTCCTGTTCACGTCTTGGTCCGGCCTGAATTATTCCAACGTTGTGAAGCAAGGAGTGGCCAATAAGACAAACATTGACTTCAGTCAG